>BEXV01000899.1:46554-67668 GCA_003118195.1 Hemicentrotus pulcherrimus
TTTTTTTTTTCTTGTTAATTGTATCATTGACGTTTTCACACAAATTCGTGGATGATTCCCATAGGTCGCGTCGCCCATTCTCCCTTTTTTTTCCTGGCGAGATAATAAAAAATATAAAAATAATGTCAGGAAACAAATATGCTTTGGTAAAGACCATGGACCTAACACATACAGGCCAACCTTGGAGTACGCTGCTCCCACTGCACGCTTTCGTGTTATATCATTGTCTACGGGCAGACCCCCTGCTGGGGAGCAACGCTAAGCTAATTTTTGAACAAATATGCGTGAGGCGGTAACATATTAGAAAAGCCGCTAACAAGAAAAGAAAATGAACTGTAAATGGTTATAATCTGGAGTTCTACGTGACAACATTACGTTCTTTGAGTTTGAGAGGAAGGAGGGGATTTCTTCCTTTCTTCTATTTTCTTCTCTTTTCGTTCCTAATTTCAAAGACTTTGAAGAGCTGATTAAGATACTGCCCACTATATATCGTGAATTTTAGAAAAACAGGACTCGTGATAGGCAAGGTATGAAATAAATGAGGTTCGTGGTGCAGTAGCTCTAGTCTTATATACGGTGACGGAGTTATTACCGATTAGAAATGGATGACGAATACCATAGAAAGATATGACAAACGAGGGATTAAAAGTAAACACAGAAGGTATAATCCTTGAAAGTGGGTTGAATATCTTGGTATAAGAAAATTGTCCTTGAATTTTCAATTTTAACCCAAATATCACATCACCAAAAGCTCTCGATGGGCTGTAGAACGTGGTTGTCACACAAACCACTAAGTTATCAAGTGGTAGGCTGATTCATTTTGATTGGATTTTAAATTGGAATGAGAGTAACGACTGAATATGGGAATATTGAGCAGGGTGAAAAATAAACACAGGTTCGGCTGATAACCTGAAGTGGCTCTATTGTCTCATTCCATTGTTCATAATGTCGTAAACTTTCTTCACGCCCTCACTTGAAGTAAACATCTTAAATTGAGCTCCATCTCAAATTTCGACTAATGACCGTAGAACGTGAAGAAACAAAAAGAAGAAATAAACACCTTTTTTAAAGATGGGAACAGCGCAAAAAAAAAATTGACGTGCTAAATATTCCACACCAGCCAGCACACTGATGAAGTTGTCATAACATCATGCTCCGAGATTTATTATTGTACTGGCCGAGTCGCGTGTGCTTGTTTATGTTGTAGCAATGGTACATCGCCCCCTCAACTCTGGGCTCGAACACGCAGTATCTCGCAGGAATCTGTCATTCCCGAGAATCAATGAGCGCCTCGTCCACCCCTTCCTACTCCCAAGCTCTCCCCCTCTCTCTCTCTCTCTCTCGCTCTCTCTCTCTCTCTCTCTCTCTCTCATTTTGTTTTATATCAATAATATTCTCACAAGTGGTTATCCGATTCCGTTACACGGCCTTTTACGTTCCAGATAGACCGTTAAATCACGAGAGGGCCATCATAGTCCCATGCCATCTGCTTGGTGTTGGGCAGCGCTCACAACAAGGGTTTTCTGCTGAGGGGAGTTTGATGATATTTTAATTGAAGCGGGTAGTTACCATCCGTATGGTGTGCCTGGCACGTTGCAAAAGCGAAAGTGATAATGGCGAAAGACCGTATCATAAATCATACTTGAAGCCTAATGAAAATTAAACGAGATTTATATGATCAAGTCAACAGGCCCTCTGTGGCGCCCTGTCTGAAGTGTATATCATCAAGAGCTTCGATGTAACTATGGACCTACGAAGAGTCGGTCCATGTTGTGAGGGAAACTAGACCTTTGAAGAAAACATTAAGGCGACCGATTTTAGAAGATAATTAATCAGGTATCTTTAATAAGCAACATTTGCTGCAATCTGATTAGAAAATAAAAGCAGATTGGCACAAACAGTATATACAATTGCACGATGTATGGTATGTTGCAGTGAAAAGGTCAATTTATTTTGTTCTTATAGGATGTTTGGCAGTTTGGAAAGCGCCCCCTTCGTTGATATTCAAGACATTTATTACTACCAAAAAGGAAAGAAAGAAAAAATTGGTCAAGGAGAGGAGTATACAGATTTGGGCGAAATCACTTATTCACGTGACTCTCAATCACGACGGCCATAATGAAACAAAGAGAGACCCGGACGATAACGAATTTGAAAACGTTTTCAACAATATAACAGAAGTAAAATAATAAAATAAGTTCCAACAAACTTTGAATTATGAAAGATTTTAATCGAATCACTTTGGAGTTAGTCAGAAGAAGGATTTTAATTTCTCATTGAATGTAAATTTTAAAAACACCAAACATAACAGCATTCGAGATTGGGATGATTGAGAAAAGTGAATTTATTACTTGGTTATATTTCCTTTATTTGGGATGAAACCCTTTGCAGTTTGTGTTTCGAGAGTCGACAACGAATCCTTTTTCAACCACTAAACGAAGAAAATTGGGTTTCCTTGATTTCTAATTTTTTTATTTTTTTTTTAGTTTTGTGTATTAATATCCTCCCGTGTGGTCCAAAAGAAGAAGAAAAAAAAGAAGAGCTTGCAATCCAACTGTCAATCACATGTGTATTCTACGGGCAAAGATCATAAATGGAAAGAGGGGGTAATGTGTATTTATGAGAGGAACCGTCCGAGCTTCTGTATCGGGTAATTGCCAAGTAACAGGTGAACGTAAGTACACATGTTGGACAGGTTCACGGCTACTCTACGACGGTCAAGTTTTGATTTATTTCGTGTTTACCCTCTCAAATCACTCATTTTCGCCCTCCCTCTCCTCTATCTCTCCCTTTTCCTCTCATCTTTTTTGTCGCAGTCACGTTTGATGGGTATACCAGAGAGAAGGGTATCTATATTTTGTCAAGCGTGTAACCGAGGGTTTGTTTGTTTGATGTTTTTTTAGTCACCATCACTTTTGGAGGTTAGTGGTGTCCATATTTATCTACCCATTGAATAGATTCCTAAAAGAGAGACCAGTTGTTGGACTTTACTCTCCTATATCTAACTGATTTTATGACTCGTGAATAAGGAAATACATATCTGCATTACATTGAAGGGAGCTGTTGTTTGTTGATGGGTAATGGCTATAGATTGGGTTTGAATCGTCGGTGTACATTGGGACAAATTTGATTCGAAGCGAGTAGTGTAGTATTGTCTTTAAACCTTTCAGGGATGTGATATAAAAAAAAACCTAATGGCAAATTTACGGAAATTGCACAACCGGTTCACCCAGGCATCCACTTTTGAAACCCTATACCATTCTTTGTCTCCATTACATCGCATAGGGACAAAGTTGTGATAGATGTGCGATATATAAGTATGGTATATCATTATTAGTCATTGGAGAACCTTAAGTACACAACAAACAAGGGATACCCTTAGATAATGTAAGATTTCGGAATCGTGTCCCCCCCCCCCTCTCACTTTTCAAATTCTCTACCCGCCCATATTAAAAATTTCTTACAATAGCTTTATATCGACATGTGGATCAGTCGATCCAAAAGCTATCTAGTCGTTATTTTTTGTTTTACTCCTTCCTCTTGCATATTCTGCACCGTCTTTGGTTCCTGCTAGAGACGTGATGCAGAATGAATGCGTTGAAGAGCAACTCGGAAGTAACAAACAGTAGATATTTGAAGGTCCACACTTTTTATTTGAAGATGTAATGAAACGCAAGAAAAATCACCAGTGTGGTTCAGGGCCTCGTAATTGAGCGCGCGTGCGGTGAATGCACCGCGTGCATACGAACACACGCGCGCCCACCTCGTCCTACACGCAACGCGGGTTCGATCTTTGAAGAAGAAAAAATGGAAACAAGAAATAATTATGTAGGCTTTTAGAAATAAAAGGGGAGGGGTGAGAGACAGAAAAGGAGAGAGGGAGAGGGAATGAATGTGAAGAGAGAGAAAGAGAGAAAAACAAACAGAGAGATAGATATGAAAATAGAGAGAAACGGACGTAGTGAGAGAGAAAGAGCGAAGGAGATGGAAAGAGACAGAGGGCAAGGGCGGAATCAGAGACATAGCGAGATCATGAAGAAAGAGACAGATCCCCAAAAATCTGAGCCGAAACGATCGTCTCGAATATGTAACTTTCATTGCAATTATCGATTTTCAGCCGACGCATCTCTCCTCCCACATTCACCCTTCCACTCTCTCCCCCTCTCTTCCTCTCGTGTTCTGCTTCTTTTTCGATCTCTATCTTCTGTCTAAGTCTTCCTCCTCCTCATCTCTTCATTATTTTGATACGAGCATGTGACACGGTTTGTAATGATCGGTCTGGTACAACGCCTTGTGTTGCTGGCCAGAGTCTCGCGTCATTAACTCGTGCATTTGGAACAACAAAAGAAACCATCTTCGTACGTAGAAGACCGCTGCACTAATCTGATTTGTTATTATCAGGCCCGCCATGCAATCGCCGACGATGCCTCTTTCTTCCTCTCTTGTCTCTTTACCATCTCTATCTTTCCTTCTGTAATCTCTCTATTCTCCCTCTTCCCTCAATTTCTCTCTCTCTCTCTCTCTCTCTCTTTACCCCTCTCTGCATCTGTATTTCTATCTCTGCCTCTCCCTCCTTCAGATACAATACACACATGTAATAAGCATTTATTACATCAATTTGAGAGGGGCAGTGTGGTGCGCTCGTAACAGGTCTTTCCTTGCCCCCCGTCCATGCCAATGATTTGCGATTGTTTGGGGCCGTGGACGCGCGCGCCAGATGATATCTCTTATCTTATTGGTCGTTAGTGTGTAATGCTGACTCTTTTTGAGATGATAATGAAATTGAAGAAGAGACGGAATTTGAATGAGAATAAGCTCTGATGCCGCTCCTTCACCTCTCTCGGCCTCTCCTCAATCGAAAGTGAATGGTCGGTGTTTAAATCACGTTAAATCACAACCCTGAACAGATTTTGGAGTCATTACATGATAATAGAGTCTATCTTTGCTTTTCATGGAGAATATGGTAGTTTGTTTGTCACTTATTTGATTTGTAAGGAAAGCTCTCACAATAGCTTACAGTAAAGTCTAAGAATTGCATAGGAAATATGGTGCGTCTTTAGAAATAATCACATGGTAACAGAAATAAATACGACGAGAATGAAATATATACACGAAAAGAGAGAGAGAGAGAGAGAGAGAGAGAGAAAGCAAAATAACATTTGGGAAAGAGGAATACATTTTACAAACTTATGATGGGAGGATTGAGTTAAGATTAAATAAATCAAAGAAAAATATCAAAAAATAGGCGAGGAAGTAAAGAAAAGTAAATTACATATTAATTAGTAAGGAATTTAAGGGAGTGAGGAGGGAGGCAACATAGTAGGGATTTAAAGGAAAGTGTGAGTGGTGGAAAGGAGAAGAGAAACATGAAGATGAAGAAAGGGGGAGAGAAAAACAGAGAGATGTGGAAGAGGAGGGGGATGGAGCGTATAAGAGATAGAGAGAGAAGGAATATAGAAAGCGGATGGAAATAGAGGGGAGAGGATGGAGGAAAAGAGAGAGAGAAAGAGAGAGAGAGAGAGAGAGAGAGAGTGAGAGAGATGGAATCGGCAATGACACTGTAGCCACTATTTCTACCATCTGTTTCCATGGAACTCCATTACCGGCAGACGGCATATGGGGACTGTGGATTTTTTGCTCTTTTTTTTTGTTTGGCGCGTTTTCCCCCGTACCAGATGGGTGTTAGGGGTTCTGTGTCTGTTTGCTTCACCGCCCAGTCACGTAGGTTTTCCCCCTTCCCGTCAAAATTCACCCCCAACAAGTAGAAGAAAAGAGAAGGGAACAAAATGTTGGAGATTATTTGGTATGAGTTCACACCACATGGCATCAATTTTGTTTTTGTATTCACGGACATCTTCAACATCTTTTTTCCGCTTCGACCACGAGTACTATCATTTCATGAATGTAAATCAAATAATGGGCGAGGCGGGTCTCACTTCTGCATGGGAATTAATTATTCTCTTGCAAGTTCATTCTCCCTTTTATTTCGCCCCCTCTTCCTCATTCTATTAGTAGCGCTGCCCCAAGCTCTAACTCTACATTGTTATGAACAATGCCGTTGTGTTCTCTTCCTTCTATCATTTCATTCACTCATTCGTTATGTGTACTTTACAAAAAAAGTGCAAATGTTCAAAGTATACTTTTGTCCAAATACGCGGATCATGTTGTTAATTTGATCGAGGTTCAAAGCTTTTACTAGTTATGTATGTACAAATTAATGTTTAATTTTGTAAAGGAAATGAACTGTGGTTTTCGGTTTTGTTAAAGTTATTTCTGATTTAGAATTATATCCTATTTTCAAAATTTTATTTTATAATTTAGTCCCAAATGAAGGAAACATTTAGAAACTGGAATGTTACAGAAGGGAAATTCAAATTATTGCTGCTTTGTTCATCAAAGACTCATAATATATATAATACTTAGAACGCAATTTGTTTAGGTTGTGTCTTGCATATCACACAATGCCATGATTCAATTAAAATAGGAAGGAATTTCTGGTTTTATTTTAAAAAAAATATTCGTCACCAATTTCTTCCGATAGAATGAATCATTCCGTAACAACGTGACCACGTCGTTTGTATATCACACGGTTTTTCCAATGGTCCCAATATACCGCGGTGTATACGTGTCTCGCTGTAACAAAAAGATGTGAGTCATATGACGTCGTTACTGTAGAAGACATGCCAAACATTAGTTTAATTCTAGGGTGACGATAATCACAATTTACAATAAACACTGTCGAAAAACTAATGATTTATTTTGTTTTCACTGGTGATTTTCACTAAATCATGAATTAAAACACTTAGTAGTAGGCCTTGTATTTACAACAAAGGCTTTATTTTGTTTTCTTGATGTCATTTTCTTACGTAACATGCTGGATGACGTCATGACATGCCAATCGCGAAGACTCCTAAAACGGTGCAAATGTTGGATGTCGAAATTCATGGCAAATACAGGAGAAACTTATTATTCCAGATTTTTCTTTAATCCTCATATCACCCAAGAGCAAAACGGCGATTTAATTGCAATTAGAAAATATAGGCCTACGTGGACCATTGATATTCACTCATATTTATTGTTAATGTTTTAATGATGATTACGTAATGACATCATACTATAAAGTCTGCGACATGATCTTTCAGTGTAAAAAAGTAAAACAACAAATGTTCTGGTTCGTTTTCTAAATGATACTTTTAGAATCATCTGAGAAAAGAACAATATTCCTAGTGTCAGCATTTCTAATCCGTTCGTCAACTTGACCATCCACTGTTATGTAATATATAAGCAAAATATTACGTCATATAATCATTATCTTACATCCATTTCAGTCTTTTTCGAACTGAACTGGATACCTTGGTTCCAAGATTAAAGAAGAAAAGTCGTTTTAAAAAACGACAATATTTGTCAGCTTTGAAATATATCAATTTATGTGTCAAAATCTTTCAAACTTTCCACACACTTGTCCCAAAGCTGTGGCTTTACTTTAACGTAGATTTTAATCATTTTTATTATCACCTTATTACGTAACATTGTGGGTGACGTAATGACTGTTAAGATATCAATATTTTACAAGTACTGATCTTTTAAAACGAGCTGAGCACTATTTCCGTTTAATTCTAGGGAAAAAAAACTAATAAAAAGATGCGAGTTTTAAGTACTAGCTCAGATATCTTGTACATCTGAATGTAGTAAACGTCTGCATTTAAATGAGGCTGCCACACACAATGGGTATCTTACGTAACATTGGTGGTGACGTCATCATTATATACCTACGATCCACAGAGTCAAAAACGGTTAATTTAGTTCGATGCAAACAGAAAATATGCTCAGACTTTTGAAGGGGAATTTAGTGAGATGATTCAAATATAAAGGACAAAATGATATATCATGTATGCAATAATATCTATTGATTTGAATACAATAATATATGACGTCTTTGTCCTAATGATTGTTACGTCACTTAGAGGGTGACGATGTCAATGTACTTAATACGTGGTGCCTCAGCTAAATGAAGTTTTTCGCTTTTTTGAGTAAACTTTGATACATTTCTTGCAAAATAATTCCAATTCAAACTGATCCAAACGGATCGGAACAACTAAATTCATGTGCATTGGTATTCTACACGTTGAATGATATGCATATTGCATGCCTTTCATTTAAGTATATTACGTAACATATAGGGTGACGTAACCCCTTCCCTGTTCCTTGGAGCAGTTTATACACACTTAATGTTTAAATTAAAGTATCAAATCTGAAAGAAGCAAATATTTCTTTCAGTAAAACTGAAGAGAAATCATGAGGTAATACAAAGCATCTGCTATCAACGCATACATATGGATGTAAGAAGTATGATTATGTAACATTTGGTTGAATGTGCCCTCTCATTGTTACGTAACACATAGGGTGACGTATTGACTCCAATATATAACATGTATAATATACTCATTGGATGAAAATCGATTTTGTGGTCGATTTTAACTAGAAAAATGCATTTTGAAAACCACTTAAACAACTTTCTTCTCAAAATATCAGATCAAATTCTTACTTTTTCATTAGTTTTAATGGTGTGTTGTTCTGAGGAATAAAGACAATGACGTCATCACCATTACATAACCAGTTCAGACAATGTAAACAAATACTGCCTAACACAGGGTGACGAATGTGAAAAAGATGATGAGACATTTTGTTTTGAAATCGCATTCTCACAATATTACTGAGCATTTGTTCGCACCAAATTGCCATGCCCATGTACTTTTATACACGCGTCACATTCCCGATTCAGAGTTGAGTGCACTTTGAAGGGGGTGGGTATAATAACCAGATGGTGACGTAACACATATGGTTCTGTATTTCGTGCAAAACATGCTTCTGTTGGGGTTGTCGGGAATTTATTAAACTGTGTAAATGCAATAAAAATTGAAAGAGATAAATTTATCCCAAGGAAAGTTTACATACACCTTGCCAGATCTATTTTCAAATTTCTCACTCGGCATAGACGTGGTTATTTGTTATGTAAGTGAGTGTAACAAAGGGATGACGTAATATGACCTGACCATATACACAGCTTGGTGATAACGGAAAATAGGTGTTTTTGCCTCGGTTTGAACCATAATATCACGAGGAAAATAAATTATTATCTAGGAATAGGTGGAGAAAGCATGTAATTTCTATTTATACTTATTTATGTTTTTAAACAAAGTTGTAACATACCGGGTATCAAGAGAGATGATAACTTATATTGAAATTATCAATTCCTATGTATTGCCGGTCTCCAAATGTGTACATGTAGTCATTAAACCAAAACAAATCTGGACAACGAAGAAGAACTAAAGAGTCGTTTAAGATATGAAAAATTTGTCAAATATAAGATGATAACATACAACGTATCTGAGATCTCCATTGCAGGCTTCAAACATAAATAACTTTCAAATATTCATATCAAATGAAATATAGATCAGGATGAAACGCACTGACGTTCACATCATATAATCATATGAGATTGTGTTCATCATCATTAGAAACACTAAATTCATCGTTCATTAATCTTTAAATATTTCAATTTTAACTAAAGGTTTCGCTCGCACGCAGCACAAAAGTCAGACATAAAAAGGGAAAGTAACAATGGGGAATTACTATTTTTAGCAGTATAAACGTAGGAGGTTTAGAAAGTATCAACATTAATTATATTTGATACCACAACGGCTGTACTATATGTCTGACTTAAGTGTTTGGTTAGTTTAAAAGTTACGACTTTTGGAAAGATTGAATGACTTGTGACGGGAGGAAAATTATTAGATGTAATTCATTTTTACTGATCCTAACTCAATTTGTTTTTCATTGTTAAGTGCTACCCTCCCACGCCCTTCGCTCTCCTGCCCGGCAAAATACCCCACAATAAGGCTAGGCGATGATTCCATCCACCCTCGTAAAACTTTATACAAGTGAAAATTGTTATCACAGTGCACCTACATCACACATCACAACCCGCCACTAAGTTCAGCAGTTGATACAGAGAGAATAAAATATGTATAGAGAGAGGGGGGAAGTGAGAGAAAGAGGAAATGAGAGAGAGAGAGAAACGGAGAGAGATAAAGAGAGAAAGAAAGAGAGCGAGAGATGGAGGCATGTACTTAGCTGGGTCAAAGAAAGCTTACGAAGGATTTATCCTTTTCTTCCCCCTGATTTTCAAAGTTTGTTGTTGAGATTTGTCCGCAGACAAAGACGAGCGATATGGAGGTTTTTTAGTGGGAGTTGGCACAGAGATAACGTGGATACAAGAGACAGCCTGCGTGCTAGCCAGAGGTTACACGCACACTGCTAATTTGATTCACATTGCGAGTAAAGGGCGTAATCACAGATTACATCTGTGAAGACGTTGCGCGCTCTGCCCTCTTTACTCGCATCTTATTGCCCGACGATGCCGACTAAGGCAATCTCAATTTGTGGTCTGATCACGACCCGTGGAAAAGGCACGTCGCCGCTTTTCGTTATGGCAGGTGGATTTTCAGACAGAAATTATTACAGGTGAAACAGAACGAAGCATATCAGTTACAAAAAAAAGTTTGCTTGAACAACGATAAGATATTAATGCGTGGCTTCTGCGCGCCTGGGGCGTGTTTTTGCTCCACATCAATAATATATATTTTTGGAGCGGCTACATTGGCTTGATTTTCAGAAACAATTATTCGTCTGGTCGGCCAAACACAAAAAAAAGAGCTTTAAGAATTTTCATAAAGGAAAATGGAAGCAAGCTGACTTCTGATGGCATTGATTTGTTCGCTGTTCGCATCACTTGGTCTGAAAGCCTTTATGCTATGCACGCACGGAGGGGGAGGGGTCAATCAAGAAAGCGAGTGAGTTCACTATAGCGCGCTTCTCAAGTCAAAACACAAATCGTCTCGGGGGGACAAAATCAATTGTTTTGAGATTTAAAAGCTTGTTTGGTGAATCAGATTTTTATTTTTCTAAATAAGAAACTGGTATGATTTCAAATTCGTTCACATTTTTAGCTGCGAATTTCACTTCATGTGTTTCAAACGCTTTATCTTTTCTGAGGTAGAACTTATCTTTCTTTCCGATTTATTTTTCTTTCTAAAATCAAATCAAATTGACACTTAATGAACGGTCAGAATTTTTTTGTAAACATAAACGAACGATTTTCTTCCAATTTCACTTTTGAAATGTACCAAAGTTTTGCAAAAAATCCTCTTTTTTAAACAATTCTTCTTCAGTACACGACTTATTACAAGGAGACATGCGAGAGAATATAAAACATGCAAAATAGACTCTAGAGTCAAATCGGAGACATACATAAGGCGGATAAAGTGACAAATATTGTCTCTATGAATCGGTTGACGAGTCTCGACAACACAGGACGACGAAAATTCGGCACAGCGAAAAAATATTTTGTACACGAGGCAACAGGTGGAATACATTTCTTGTGTATGTTTTCATTTTAATCGACACTTTCTCGCTGAATTGAATATTAGATTAAACCACAATTGACTTATATATACCCTCTCTCTCTCTCCGTTGATATATGTCCACATACTCATTCGTCGATACATTACGATCAATTTATGTACTTAAAATACTGATCAAAATTAAATTCTGAAAGTTCAAGTTCATTTATACCTTGCGAAATGGAAATAACTTTTTCAAATCAATTTTCAAAATATTTTGCGAGGTTAAACTTCTTCGTTTTACCGAGCACGATTTTTGGAGTCAATTAAAAAAAGCAATCAAAAACTAATGGCTAGATTCGTGGAAATGTGACGAAAATTGTCGACTTACCTTTCTTCTTTTCGAGGAGCTGACGAGCTTTGGTGTTGTTGTCAGCAGGCAAACTTCGGCCACTCAGGTCACACCACTTGCCGTAGAGAGCGTTACGCAGCATCTCCTGACTGATGTAATCGGGGGAGGCAATTCGTCTATCCATGGCAGCTGGGGAGAGACCTGCAAAAGCCAGGTGAATCGAGCTCAGTTGTGATTCTGTCTGCGTCCAACACTTGTTTATATATCTAGCTTTCAATAAAACCTGTGCCTTTTTGAGCCATTCACTCGCGCCACCGCGTAATGAGAGGCAAATATGCGCGTAATAAGCCCAAAACTACGGTGCAGCGTCAAACAAAGAACCCTGTTTCCCCCCAATTGAATATAATAAGTGTCTCCGATGATGATTATGTGGCATATCAACTAGCAGACCGTCTTTACCGAGCTCTCTGACTACTCGCCTTGCACTTGACGACTAGGCCGCAGCTGCTGCTGGCGGCCAACGGTGCGCTTCTAGCTGGACGCCTGCCCTGGACAAAAGTCGATCGTGTGCTCTGATTTCAATAGTGAGGCAGAGAACATGATGAATTATCGTCTGCCTGCCACTGCTTGTTCTAATAGCTCAATTAATATAAATAAATAACAAAACTATAAATGTTTTGGGGGGCGTGTGTCGCTCGCGCGTCGGCGGCATTAGCCCACCAGTTAGTGGTGGACTGAGTGGGCTGTTCTACCAGACGCTGTTTGCAGATAACGGCATCAGAACCGAGGCCTGTTTTGGTCGCTCCACACTCTAATGCCGCGAGGAAGCGGCCGCCCGGCTGGTGGCCCAAACAATACCACAAAACACCCAAAAAAGTCGCACATGTGGACCCAAGAGACTTTCTGCCTTTTGGGTTTTTGCTCGCGCTACGGTAGCGGTGACGCGTCACGACAGCTCTCGGGTTGGTGCACGGCTCGTGGGGGAGGGTGAAACCTGGTGCTTAGCTTATTGTCGGTTCAGATTTGGCGACCAAGCGAAACCGACTAGCTAGCCAAGCGGGCAGATCGACGAGGACGAATAGGACGCCTCTTTTGTTCTCTTCCAATTCATTCTTCATCAAGCATAAATTGAAACACCAAGATTTGGGGAAGAGTTTGATGTAGGTTGGCAAGCAGAGGCTCGTCTGCCCTACGTGGGCTGAATCATAACGCACAGATGAGGCACACGGAGCGACGCCACGAGCCCTGTACTCGTGCCCAGCTCACAGCAAAACCAAATAAAATTATGGAAATCTGGCATGGCTCCCACCTGGCGAGATGATCAGAAAACACTGTGGAATCAAAGGTAGGGGTAGCCATCCAGTGGGTCTGGGGCGGACGGGGGGGTGTCGAGATGACGAGCCCCTAACGGCGCACCAAAGACGCTGCCCTCACACACAATAGACCACAAAAACTCGGCACAACTTGGGCTAAGAAAAAAACTCTCTGTCTATCACGAAACGAGGGTCTTTTAATGCAAACATTATGACTGGAACGAGGTCTTAAATTCATTGAATTATTGTTGGAGGTGTACCCCCTGACGTGGGCTTTCTCGATACCAGATTTCTTGACTTGAATTAAGACATAAGATGTTGGAGAACAAAGGAGATTGGGCAGCATCGCCCACTGTCGATTTCGCACGGCGCTGCGCGACAGATCCAAGGCAAAACAAAATGAAAAGAATCATCGATCGACTCGCTCTAATTTGAGGCCGAATCGACACTCCGTCTATTTGGATTAAATCACGACTTGTCCAACAGGTGGAATACCCATCAGACCATATAACGGCAACAGATTGTTTTAAATCGTTAGGAACAGAGATTAAAATTCTGTTGTTTAGTTTTTTTTCTTCTTCTTCTTCTGACGGTGTGTCATCCTTTGCTATAGTTGCCGTTCATTATGACGCTAATTGAGACGAGTTTTTCAATAGATTTTGTCAGTTCGGATATATATAAAATGATCTTTCAAAAATAACCGATGTGAATTCAAACTTTTGAATAACTGAAGAGCATCTAGTTATTTTAACTGAATGAAAACAAAGAAAAACAAAAGAAAATCACATACACTCGCGATTCTGTGGTCTTGCCGATCTCAAGAATATATTTATATAGTACTTACAATACATGACGCAAAAAACAAAGGCAAAGCTTTAAAAAATTTTGTAATGCGATCGGCCATAAGGGTATATTTAGAATCCTCGCTTTGTATGACTCGTTTCCCACGGTAGAAAGCTACAATATAATTGAAATGAATGATATTTTCTACATCATTTCAGAAAACAAATATGAAATTAAAATAACTATTTGCACGCAAGAGATTCTAACTACTTATCTAAACAATATTAAAAAAAAGATTGTCTTCAATTTTAAAGAAAGTATAAGTTCTCGGGCATTTCTTTTTTAATGATTTGGGTTCAGCGTCAACGTAGGAGTGACAACGATTGAAATTGTGCTTCCATTTCGAATTTCGAAGTTTTATATTAAAAGCAAAATAAGATTATGAATTCTGACTTTTATGTATAGCAAAATGATATAGACTGGTTACTCCTTCGATAGAGTTTACTCTTTCAGATAAAGAAATATACATCACTGGAGTTCGCCATATTTCTGGTATAACCAGGATTAAAGTGCATGGTGTTTCCTAACGCTCTGACATCTGTTACACATTCTTACTCAGCTTATTTTATGGCAAAGCTGATGACTTTAAGCTATCCTTTCCGAAACATTATAACTATTATTCCATCAATTTGTTTAATTTAGAACACTTCAAACTTGGCTTCATTTTCACTAATAATTCGTTTACCAGACGTGCATTACTTTGAGCCCCAAAGCTGGCATAGTCCCCCCATCCCCTTTGTCCGTGTCTCAGATCTTGTATCAATTTGTCTATGTAAGTTTGTTGTTACTTCGAACGTTTGCCGACGGAACGTTTTAAGTGAGAAGAAAAACTACACTCACTTAGCTTAATTGGCAACACATCAAAATGGGTTGATCCTATTATCAAATAAAAGAATTATCAAGAAATACGGGTAATGGGTGAAGACGTATGTAGGTTAAAGTGAACAAATGGTCAAGCAACAGCTAAGACCGACTAATAAAGCGAACAAACCAGCGGGAAAGAGGACCGACGTGGAGGGGAGAAAAAAGGAAAGAGAGTGGGGAAATAGATACGATTTTCGACCAAATTACTTTAACACAATAGAAACGCATTTAGCCTTGTTAATGCGCCAATTCCAGGGTATCTCGTCCTAGATATCTGTGTATCAATTCGCTGAGTCGAGAGCTAGGAGAAGAGGGGAGAGGGGAAAAACGGAGTGCATCAGGTCGATTGGTGTTGAGACGCTTGAGGGGAAGAAAGGCTTCTCTTCTGGAGGACGCACTTCTGCGGCTAATCCTAAACTAAATAGCACAATTGCTATTTAATTTTTCACGATTTCATAACGGCAGGTCGGCAAAAATATCGCATTTGTGAGGCAGGGAGGGAGAGAGAAGGCGAGATGTGAGGGACACACATATAAGAGAGTGGTGGGGAGAAGAGAGGGCGAGAAGGAGCGGGTATCTATTTGCCTGTAGGCATAGTATATATTATTTTAGGTCTCGCGTTCTGTCTGCGGATGGCTGGTTTGAAGGAAAATGGGAACCATAACTGTGATTTCTTATTACATGTATTTATGAACGTGGAAGGCGTTTAAGCATGGAACCGCAGGGTTAATGGGGACGGGAATTCGGACAAGGCCCTTAATAATCCGCAAATGCGAAAAGATCATTTTAAGCCGCAAATGAATGCCTGATCTCGGACAGGACACAATTAAGTCAACCTGTTACTTGTTCGAGGCTCCTTTCGTGGCGAAGAGAGTGGTTTTAACGTAGGTTGTTTATGTCTTTTCAAATTATTCTTAGTGATATGATTAATTTTCATTACGTGGCTTTGAATATCGATTGCTTAATCAACTGAGTTAGTAGGCCCCTAGTCAGATGGTATTAGTCAGATAGATTATTATCATTAGTATTAATCATTGTTTCATTGGGCGAGAGTTAGATGACTGAGGAAAAGGAGTCTAAGTGAAAGAGAGATGGCGGGAGAGGGAAGAAAGAGAAAGAGAGAGACAGAGAAAGATAAAAAGAAAGAGATAGTTAGTTTTTACTTGTGAGCTATAATAAACGAAAATAAGAACTAATATAACAGATGTTGAATAAACTAATTAGGCGTAATGCAGAAAACATCTAAAATTCGGGAATATGTCTTTCGAAATTTATTATACCTTTTCAGTTTATGATTATTTTAAAGTATTTTGGATAGATTTTTCCTTTTAATTTTATGGTAGATAGAAAATGAATAAAAACAAAGCAGGGCGAAGGAATATAACGGAATATTCTCATCCTTACCACTAATAAGAAATCTAATAAAAGCTTCAAACCACTTAAAGATAAAGTTGAATTCTGGTCGTGGGATTGCATTATGAAAGTAGCGGTGTCATATTGATCAGAAAAAAGTTGAGCACGTAGCATATTGGTTTGTACTGCAAGGTTCTGGAATCATCAAAATGATTAGAAATTTGGCCCAGTCTTGGTAAAAAGTTACAAGCACTGTACACAAAAAGATGTATATAGGACTACACATAAAAATGCCATAAAAATGAGGCCCACATTTTTAAGCTGTTACATGTCATATATAGAATATGAAGGCATTTGAAGAGCCATGCTTTTCAAACAACAATTTTGCTCTAATGTTCTTCCACACTTACACCATAACAATGATAACGCTCACAAATTATTTGTCACCTCTCCCCAGAACTCAACCTTTCTCTAAATATGTATTTGTACAGAGGCAAATAACAGTTCATTAACAGACAATGGCAAAAGATTATGATATAACAGGAAAAGGATTTTAGTATAGTATATGTATAGTAGTATTGTAGTTATCAAATATGATATATTACTACTACTTCTACTACTACTACTACTACTACTACTACTACTACGACTACTACTAGTACTGCTACTACTACTACTACTACTACTACTACTACTACTAATAATAATAATAATAATAATAATAATAATAATACTAATAATAATACTACTACTACTACTACTACCATTACTGCTACTACTACTGCTGCTGCTGCTACTACTACTACTACTACTACTACTACTACTACTTCTACTACTACCATTGCTACTACTACTGCTGCTGCTGCTACTACTACTACTACTACTACTACTACCATTACTACTACTGCTGCTGCTGCTGCTGCTACTACTACTACTACTACTACTACTACTACTACTACTACTACTACTACTACTAATAATAATAATAATAATAATAATAATAATAATAATAATAATAATAATAATAATAAATAAATAAATAATAATAATAATAATAATAATAATAATAATAATAATTTTTAAAAATCGGGGTCAGAGGGACCCCATTCGTGTTTTCAAAATTTCCGGTAGAGGGGTACTTTTCACGCAACACTGAGCGGAGGGGGGGGGGCTCTCGATCGAGGTGTATTGAATAGGCCACTAACAATGCTGGAGTAATAGTAATCAGAGGCCTACAGGAAGAGCAGTATTAATATTGATGTAGCTACCCTGGGTAATCAAAACCAAACGTTATTTTATAATTTGAATCATTTATTCGGTATTTCCTCTGATTTTCAAGAGTCTTGATCAGTCTCACTTCCCAGCGATAGGATGACTGACGATTTTTATTTTCACGATTAAAACACCAAAAATATTTTCTAAAAAGATGATTGGTACATCCAAATCGAAAAAAGCAACGAAAAATACACACTAAAATTTTACGTCTTGTACTCATCTGAGTAAATCGTTAGATTTCTGTTTTCCGTTCATTCTTGCAATTTACTCAGAAAAGCTAAGTTAATATGTCTGTTTTCGTCGCAATTGATTTTCGCTTAGCTTTTCTGATTGAACCATTAAGATTTGAATCTCAACATAGCCCGTTATTACTAATTGTCATTAGTAATTTTAGACCCCAAAATGTGTGAAATTTAATATTAAATCCGATCATACCAATTCAGCTCCACTTTCAAAAAGTACAGTGACCGTTGATTAATTTGCATAATAACAATACACGGGCCGTCTGTTTGAGCGTATTGTAACCATCACGAAAAAGACAACAAAAACAACATTGGCATTGGTTGGAATGAAACGTATAAGGCGCTATCACGATTTTTCAACTGCTGGTTCAAAATTATCGAATATTTTTGTATTCATTAACATTTACTTCCTTCTCAACAGTACAATATGAAACACAATGTATATAATATATACATGATATATGGAACAGTTATTTCAACATAGAGTATACAGTAAATAATTCAGATACGGAAGGAGGCAAAAACCCGGAAAGCATAGCTCGAGTTGGGAACGCCCATAATACGTTAACACAGTTACCGAGAGAACATTATAGATATTATTATGAAAATTACATTACAATGGTTATATTATGGATATTCCAGCCGTCTCTGAACCGATTTTGTTCAAACAAAGATGATTATGTCATTTAAATTGTACGCTCAAATTTGACACTCAGTTTTTCATTATCTCACCCAAAATTATTTTGTGTAGCGCCCTCTTTACCAACTACCAACTTTACCACCTCAATTATTGTTTAAAGGGGTATGCCGTCCTGGTATAAAGTTGGTTTTGATAGAAGTACTCAAATTAAAGGAACATATCAGTGAAATTTTAAGCAAGAACCTATTGAAATAAGAAATGTATTTATTTTTGAAGGTTCAATCAACCAAACACAAATTGGCAACTCTGTGACGTATCTTGCGAGGTCCCCTCCTATTTTCCCCTTGATAAAATTTAAATCATACATTCACGTTAAATATGATTATTGCCAATATGTTTTTATAAATCCCTGTATGAAACAAATCTATTCCGTCATCATGAACTAAGAAAATGGAAGTTTATACCATTTTCTGTACAGAGCATAATAGAGAGGAGCTCGCAATATACATGTACGTCACAGTGTTGCCATTTGGTGCTTCACTGATGACAACTTCAAAAGGTCATTATTTTCCTATTTCTATCAGATATTGCTGAAGCTTGGATTAATAAGTCTCTCTTATTTTTCTTGTTTTTAAAAAACAACTTTAAATAAGGGTGGACTTCCGGCTTGTACGTTTGTAGAACATTGATTGAATACGTTAAAAGACATTTTATTCTAAAGGCACTGTAAAATATTGATAATTTCTATGATCAGGGTTATTGTCCTCTATCTGAATGATTTGCAAGTTATGTTATGTTGAGAAAAAAAAATAATTTACAAGAAAATAGTTATTCTTCACTAATTCGGTCGCTTTGGACAATCACCTCTTATATTTAATAGTAAGACCAGCCCCCCCCCCCCTCCCCCAACGAATGGCATTATATTTCTTTAAAGCTTATCAGTAGTAGTTTACAGGAGGGATTAGACCGCCCTGCAAGGTCACTGGAAAGGTGTTATCTCATCAACTCAGCTCTCAGTTAACATAAGAAAAAGAGGATCATGGGGGACCAATGGTCACCGATTAGGCATTGTTTGATATAGAGAGGGCACAAGTAGCTACAAGTAGTGCAGTGGGCCTTTAAAGAGTGTGGTGGATTCGATTTCTATTGGTCTAGCGGTCAGGTATCTGACTTCGGTGATATACCGACATTGGTGGCTCTCGGTTATTTCGAATGGAAATGATGAAGGTCGGTCCTCAAGTATGAATTATCAGATTTGATTGGTAGGAATATGTAAAAACACAAGTTACAAAGTCTCCAACCAAAATTGAAAATCGATGTTCTTGTATAATCTAATGCAAATTTGCGACATGTTCCCCTCCCCCTACCCCCTCCCCTCTTCACTTGCAGGGCAGAACCTGAGCCACTTCAAATTACTACCAAAAATGACGAATAAAATACGCCATTTTTCCCTCTTAGTTACTTGACGTCGTATTAAAGCGACATTTGAAAACGATGAAAATCCTTTAGTTCCTTTATCATAGGCAAATAAGTTTGTTTAGATTTGTATCACTGTCTATCCTTCAGTCCACTCTGCTGTATGGGAAGAAAATTGTTAGATGAAAGTAAATTTGAACTTAAAGCTTTAAAGGCACTGTCATTCATATGTCTCGACTCATGATCATAATACCATGCATGAAGTATTGATCGAAGAGAAGATTAGCCATCGATGAAATCGCTGAGACATTCATGGTCATGTTTTAATGACGGGGGCAACATTGCTCAATGCTGGACTTTATCTGAGTGGAATATTACGTCCTCCATCTGTTACTTCTTATGTGCAGCTAGTCTCATCTTTTCAGACCCATTTCTGACAAAACATGAAAAGCGCTAAAAAATAATATTTATTCAGCATGTATTCTAAACTGATTTGACAGGTTTTGACTGGACGCTGTTCAAAGATTTTCCAGTTTTGATTTACTTGAAATATTATGATGCCATCTGAACGATGTGAGGGGCTTAGTAAATAGTTGATATTTTCTGAATAAATTAAAAGCAGAAAATGGAGGGCGGAGACTTCACTTTTTTTTCTTTCATAAAACCACACATATCTTACATGTCATATAAATCAAATTTTTAATATATCTTTGAATATGCTAAAAGTAATATAGGAATGGAATGTAAAACTATGATGTAAATCCCTGTTAACCCCACGTGAGTACGTATTGAACACGACTGCAATGAAAGACTAGCAGATGTATTAACTCCTTTGTTAATATTTCCAAGTTTTCTTTGCTACGCATCATTTCACAATGATTCTCCGTGATGGACAAAGAAAATCTCATTATTTACTTTCTGAATTCAAAACATTCTAATCTATTGTTCTCTAAATGACCCCACGCCCGTTTAAATATCGCTCATAACACGCCCAAGAAAAACAGCTTCGTCCAATCATTCATTTCCAATATGTCTGTCACAGAAGCATAATATATTTGAAAGGGACACAAAGTTGACTAGTCTAAAAAAATCTTTAACAAGCAAAGAAAAACAATTATTATCATTATTACCAAGTATTTTGCGTCTTCAGTGCCTGGGAAGGGAAAAGCCGAATTGGATCACTGATACCCTTGGGTTACAGATGTAATGCTTCCTAAATCTGTGACAGCAAATTCAATAATTCAATAAAAACATTAACAAACTATTTTTTTTCTTCAATTGACAAGAGGGAGAAGAAGGAAGAAAGAAAGAAGAAGAAAATGATGATGAACTAAAAGAATGAGTATGAAGAAGAAGAAGATGTATAAAAGGAATGAGGTTGAAGAAGAAGAAGAAGAAGAAGAAGAAGAAGAAG
>BEXV01000899.1:131897-143800 GCA_003118195.1 Hemicentrotus pulcherrimus
TTTTTTTTTTCCCCTCCACATTTATCTTTTTAGACTTCTAGATGACATGCCACCTCAGAAAGAAAGGGAGAGGATTTGAACCTTAAAAGTTGAACAAATTAAAACTAATACATGAGGGATATATGTGTAAGTTGGTGGATATGGTTTGATTGATTGAAAACGCAACTTTTTCCATAACCCCAGCAACATTTAGTAAAGCAAGGAAGATTTAGAGCTGCAACTTGATAGTTGCTCCGACCAAGCCACAAAGTATAGAACATTATTGATGACAAGTACATGTTTTTTTCTTGTCTCTCTTTGATGCGTGTGTGTGATGGCTACAGCTGCTGGTCAGGCAGGTGGACAACCCCAGGACTACTCCCAGCAATGGATGGAGTACTTCCAGCAGCAAGCTTTGTATTATAACCAACCAAACCAGGGGCAGACACCCGCACAGGTAAGTACTTCCTAAATTCACACCACATCACATCACATACCCTTCACAAGAAGTGACCGAACATGGTAGCCTTACTGGCTCTATATGCATATTTCTGTATGGTACAACTTCATAATGAACATATTTTTCTAAAGACATATCTTGGGCATAGCAAGTAATTATTGATCTAATTGCTGTAACTGATCAAAATTTATTTCCTTGTCGAGGAATTTGCATATTGTAGCTGTATAATGAACTTTAGTTTTTTTCATGTTACAGATTTACAATTTTTCATCATGGTGGTTTCTGTCATGAGGATTTTCTTTTCTTTAAAAAAAATTTGTAATCTTGGCTTGCTCTGGTTTATCTAGATAGTCCATAGAATATTTTGTTATCATTTTAGTTTGTTAGTTTTTAGAAAGGGGGGGGGGGTTGAAGGACTATCTATCTTCCGTTCTATTTAGCAAGAAATGAAAGAATTTCCAAGTTTTGTATTTGGTGCAATGGATGGTAATGATTGCCGGGACCCATGCTGCCATCATCAAACTAACTTTTGATAAGAGGTTTCACAGCATCAAATTTGATGTCTTCCTGTCTATGCTAGGGTCAGAGGATCATGTTTGAATAGATGGTTGTCATATATGCAGTTATTATAATACTTTGATTATACTTTT
This sequence comes from Hemicentrotus pulcherrimus, assembly GCA_003118195.1. NCBI lineage: Eukaryota > Metazoa > Echinodermata > Echinoidea > Camarodonta > Strongylocentrotidae > Hemicentrotus > Hemicentrotus pulcherrimus. Next base: position 132,987 of record BEXV01000899.1, read on the forward strand.
TCTTCTTTTCAAAGAAATTGAGATTTCATTAGTTTGTAATAAAGCTCAGTTTTATCAATATAAGAGTGAAATACTTAGCCCAAAGCTAAGCAATGTACCTAAACTAAGTAAAATACCCATTTTTCTGAGACTAGCATCATATTTTTCATGATGATAGGTTTAAATGAATTAATTTGTATACACGGTATGTGTCTGTTTGCTTGTGGAAAGTACAAAAAGGATTATGCGAGAGGCAGAATAATTATGAGAGGGAAAAGATTGGACAGTGTTTTTTTTTCATGAGTGGTATAATTTATGTGTGTGTGTGAATGTATTTTATCTAATTTTGGAGTTCTAGAAGCAAAGTTTCGTAATTCTTTATGCATCGACTGGAATCTTTTTAGGAAGAATAACGAAAAGTGCCCCAAGAGGGAAGGCAATTAATAGAAAAACAGAAATTACTGCTTTTTTTTATTCAACAAACGGGAGAGTTATCCGGGACTACCAAACATTCCACTGACGAAATTGCCCATTTGAGATTCGCATAGATGTAGTGATGCCATATTTCAGACATTCAGGACTTATTTGTCTCAAACTTACACCATTCTGTTTGTCTTATTTTCTGCTTTTGTACAAATGAACTTATTTCAAAGGTTGGATTGCCTCTCAATGTTTAGTATAACTGGCAGGATTCTCTTTGATCTTCAGTTTCTATATTACTATCACTTTCTCAATCACCATTGCCATTACATTAGCTGTAGGAATTTAACCATCAAAGTGTCAATCAGACTTTCCCTTTATATCAGACCCAAACTGTTTTCCCCCGTTCTATTCCTATTCTTTAGTTCTCTTATTATGCTCTAGTGCTCATTTTCTGCCCAGCTTAATTATAATGATTAGGGATCTTGAAAATGTTTGACATGTCATTTTCTAGTTATTTGTTAACATTGAACCATTAATAAATTACTGCATGGCTATTTTGGATTTTCAGATGTATTTTTTTTTTNGAGATGCTTTCCCCATATCAGCATTTGCATTGATATCCTGTTTTCCCACTCATTTGCCCTCATATGCAATTGAAATATAACCTTTTGATATGACCATAGTGCTCCTTTGTTGTGTATATTGCAATTTGCTCACTTATTGTATGCAAGAAATTTGGCAAATTTCTTTTTCAGGCTTATTAGCAGCTCCATTCCTTTCCTCAATCAAAGGTAAGATAAAATGTAAAACTAATATTGTGAATTGATCAATTTGATGAATTGCTATTGTATGAATACAATCCAATTGAATTTTGAATTTTCCATGAATATATGCAAGATTTTGTTGTCATTTGCAATTTTTGAATACTGCATTCTTATTGACTTGAATAATGATTCATTCTGTAATTGGGGGGGAAATTCATAGAACGTTCCCTATTAGCGGTTAACTGGTTAATCGCTAGAAATTGTAGGAAACCTGAATTAACCTGAAAAGTTATTTAATTAATTAGGGAAGGGACTGCTTAGGTTTGCCACTATATAATTGCACAACAGTGTTTATTAAGAATTTAGCCAAATTTGATTTGATCAGTTATACATGACATATAAAAGTGATAATTTTACACCTCGTTCACCACTATTAACCCTTTTTTTTATCACACACGGACAATAAAAAAAAGAGCTCATTTCCAAATAGGGCTTTATAATCAAAGTTGAAAAAGAAAAATGCATCAAGATTAATATATATTCCAGAATTCTGTCACATTTCGTAAAACATAGATTTCTAGTGGTTAATCAGTTAACTGGTTATTTATGTATTCCTTTCCAAAATATAGATATTCAATATTTGTCCTTTATACTTGAATAATTGTTTTGATATATGATGCATTTCATATTTTTGCTACAAATTGCATTCTAGATTTTGTACTAACTCATTTAAATATATATATATATCCAACCATCCAACTGATCATAATTGAAAATGCGAAATGTAATTTATTTTGGGGGATATTTTATGAATATTTTATTTATTTTGTGACATAAATATATCTGCCCACATTTCTACCAAATGACTTCTTTGATTTTTGAATATGTGTGCTTTGACGATATTATTTCAAGGCAATCTTTGTTCTATTTCTCTGCGGGTAACTTCCCAGTAATTGTCTTGGTATGTATAATGAGTGATCATTGATGATACCTGTATAAATGCAGTATTATATTGTAGGAATGTTTCTGAAAATCTGATTTCCTTGCTTACTGAGGGGTATTTTGTGACTTCTTCCTTGATATTTGTTTTCCATATTTTATTCATCATTTTCAAAATTTTCAAAATATTCTAATTCTTGATGAAGTTATCCTTGAAATTTGAAAGTACAGATCTTTCTGTCATGTGCTCTACCCTTCTCTCTCTCTCTCTCTCTCTCTTTCTCTTTATCATGATTATTTCACATGTTGATGAAGCTTTGGCGTTAAAAATGAATTGTGATCAAATTGGTGCGTGAAAATTGCAAATCGCTCATTTTAACACTTTCGTTATTTACTTTGATATGTGGGAAAGGGAGTAAAGCTATTTCAATAATGCTATGATATAAAAATCATTGAAAATTTCATTTGTGGACAGTTCCAGATGTCATGCATATACTGAATACCAAGTTAAAATTGTTTAATGACTGATTAACTTAAATTTAACATATCACAGCAAGTGATTGACAAATTTCTTGCCTTCAATGCTAAAAACTATTTTGAGGCATTTATGTTGAAAGAGTGTCACCCCAAATGCTCTGAATTTTATTGTTTATTATAGAAGATCAAGCATGCTATATTTCACTTTGATCTTTTATGTGTAAATTCTGTGGCACCAGATTTTATTCATGATAATAAGACTAAATTAAACCTAATTAAACTTATTTGACTGATTTAAAAATTTCAAATCAATGGCCTGGCCTGTTTATTATTTTCAAATTTGTGTAATTCTGAAATATCTTTGATTATATAGAAACTCACTCTTCATGATGCCTTTGGGGGAAAAAAAATAGTTATTGAAAACTTGTGGTTCTCCATAAATCTTGGGACTGACTCTCTTATCTTACTTTGCGTTTAACCAGGACTTGATGTAACCTCTAATTGGGCTCTGATTCCTACTACCAGAATTCATTGTATAGCTACCGGTATACAATTGTCATATACTGGTAGCTATATAATAAATTCTGGTAGTGTGAACTAGGGGGTTTATATCAATATATTTATTTGTGTAATTCTGCTGAATGTGACGATGGAGTCTACGGTCTTGACATGTCTTTTCTAGATTGAATATTGCTTGATTTTCATTTTACGTCTTCTATTTTCATATCAAGATGGTATTTTTAGTCATGATTATTTTGAGATTTGAATGTTTGTGTATTTGAGAGATGTCATGTGAAATGGGCGATGGATTATTTTTCTAAATGGATCAACAAATTATTATTTTTTACAATAGTTCTTGCTATCTGTTGTGAAGAAAACATTTTTCTTGAATTTGAGAGAAATTACATGTAGATGCTTTTCCTGGGCATCTTGATTCTTGAATATTCCATATACATTCTTATGAAGTTGTACAGCCTTCTGTGAGGCATCTAAGTTTTAACACTGGGATTTTATTTCCCCTGGTTTATTTTTATTAATTAAGGACTTGCACAGAGAGATCTAATATTGGATATTTGAATTAACACCTGCACTTATTATTCATGTGCAATATTTACCATTCGTATTTTGCATATATGGCCATGGGTTATTGGAGATTAAATAATGATTATAATATGATAATAAACTTTTTGCCTTACATTGCGGGGTTTACTTTTTTCCTTTAAATACTGGAATTCATGCCTGTTTGAAAGGATTACTTTGACACCTGTGATTTGTAAANGGGGGGGGAGTGGCAATTGAAGGGGCTTTCCATTTATAAATAAATTTCTAAATTGGTCCAGATTTACCAAAGTTTCATGCTGTGAAACCAGGCAATGAATAAGATAATTACACAATATTGAAAACAAATTGTTGCTATAAAAAACCTTGTTATGAACAATTTGTGAAAGTTGATAGTGTACAAATGTCAACAACAAAAATTCTTTTAATTTAAATATTCTGTATTAAAAATATGAGCTTCTAATATTACTGCTACATGTACGGTATAATGAGATATTGCAAGTTTCAAAACATTCTCAATCAAAATAGGAGCCACTTAAAAAAAAAAAAAAAAGACTACTCTAAAGTGCCTGTACACTCTTGCATAAAATATTTTCTGTCTTGTCACAAATCAATAAGATATATTTGAATTGTGTGTGATTGGATACAAATTTTTCAACCTACATGTAGCAATAGTTCATAAGTACTAGAGTGTCATGGAGTAATAAAGCTTTTAAATTTCATAATGTATATGTGCATTGCAGATATAACCACATTTTCTCCTCAGATGCCGACGGATCTCCCTGGACAACCCATTTTGCAATGTTCTTGTTTCATGTTCTTATATATTCACAGGGTCAGTGAAGCAGTTTTAAAGTATCTCTTCTCACGAATTCTTCAACACTTCGTTCAAATCATTATATGCATTGCTGATATAAAGATTCGCCGATACACATATTCCTTGCTTTTTTCGTTGTTGTAGTGGACGCCCATGATGGGTGGCGTTCAGAGGGTAGAATTTGCTCTCCCTGTAACATAGGATTATGCCAGACACTTAAAATTGTCATGTAGTGGAGTTCACAAGTTAAAACAGGATGTATATAGAGTTTGTTTCTATTTTTTTTTCTGTCATTAATATCTTAAATATCTTATTCACTTATCTTTTTTTGCTTGTTTATAAATTACTTTTTTCATTGATTCTTCTGTGCCTGAAGAGTTGAATAGGTTATGTATGTTAGCCATATTTTGATGTTGTGTTTTACAGTGGAAGTATGTTAGGAGTGTTTGTAGTGTTTTAAACTTATTCCTTTATGATAAATTAATGTAATGAATGTGTACAATATCTGATGTAAGCCATGTAAATATCAATTAGTATCTCAACTTATAATATGTATACACAAGAATATTGAGGCCTAGGCCCTTAGAAGTTGCCTTCACTGCGATGGTATTTTCTTCCCCCCTTCGTGATATAAATGTTCCAACGTATGGGCATCTTCGTACAGAGTACATGATTGATTATTTGAAAAATGAAACTGATTACATATACTTGCGTCTACTACCTGTAATGCAATGCCAAAAATATTTTTTTTTCTCTTGAATTTGCATATTTCTATTAAAGAGAGATGTGACTTTGCGTGTTATATAAAGCGGTTATTTGAATTGTTGACGAGTTCTTTTCCCTTACTTTAGTAGGAGGTGAACTGGGCTTTTGGTTGTAATGGACGCTTCACCGTCCCTCGCAGTGCTGAAACGTGTAAGTGAACAAGAAAAGCAATGCAATCTTTGATTTGTCATAAACGTTTTGTATCAAAATGAATAATGCATATGCTATAAATTATTGAAAAACTATTTTGTCTCGACAATCGCAGACGTTTGTATGTGATTTTTTTTCTTCGTTCCAATTTTGTTTATATATATTTTATGATAAGAAATAATCAAATTTTGGACAAAGTGATTTCATGCTGTGCTACAATTACTGAAATGATTATGTTTATTGTATTCACCTCTTCATTTAAATATAGTACTTTGACAATCATATGTTGAAAATGCATTTAATTATTCAGTCTAACATGTTTCTAGGTATGTTTATGAATGATACAAGATTATTTTTTTGTCCATTGCGCGATATAAACGTTTCTCTTTTCCATTTGAAAATGAAAAATCATGTACCGTATGCTGCCCGTATGATATAAATTATAGAAACAACTGTTATTTGCCTAGATGTATTATTATTTGGAGACCTGTTACAATATATATAAAGTAATCTTTTGTATGTAGATAACTTTATCTGATGTACTCTTAAAACTGTAGGTGGAATATGTGTAAAAATAAGTTATGAATGAGAAAAAGCAGGGAAATGGTTTTAAATGATGCATATATTCTCCTACGGATGTACCGACTTTACGAGGCTTGGATGCATGACGGATCTAGCAGAGTAAGGTCATCGACAGATTTCATCGTTATATGGTAAGATTGTAGCTCTAAGATATTTCCTTTATGCATTGCCAACAGTTTGTGTATATTGCTCATATTGATACTTTGCTCATATTGATAAGTTTTCTTATTGTTAAAAAAAAAAGTTAGGTTAAAAAAAATATATATTCCAACAAAATATGCATGAAACTTGCAAACAAATTTTTGTCATGAAATGTTACTTTTATCTGAGACTGCTTTCATATGTTTCTTTAATATTTGAATGATGTGAATATACTATATCGTTGAAGCTACATGTACATGTATGAAGTATGTTTTGTACCATATGACCATAATGACCTTAGATGACTACATGTACTATTGCATTTTGACTTTTTACTGTTATTTTTTCATATAATTCCTTGTGTAATTGATTAAAAGGGTGAAATATAAAACTTTTTTTTTTTATTGTGTTCAGACATTTTGCAGTATTCTTGTTAAAAAAATCTGAGAGAGTATATACATGAATTTAAAAGATCACTGTATTGTAACATTTATGTCAAGGTTTGAATCTATTCTCATGTTCCCCTTTAGTACTGAAGTATTTTGCATGGTGTAAAAGTGTATATTTGACTGTAGAAAAGGAAACGCATATGTGTCTCTTTTATATTGGCTTCATTGATTCTTTTTAAATATCTAATAAAGCAAGTTGCTCTGGTTAATTGGAAATTGTGTCTACATTTGTTTGTTTTCTGTAGTTTTTCCTGGACTCAGATTAACAATGAGTGACAAAAAAAGCTACTTGATATGCAGGGGAAGAGTTCTTTCAAGCCTGTCTGTACTAGTTTGGATAGGGGGATTAGACCTCCCTGCAAGGTCACTGACGGGTGGTTATCTCATCAATTCAGCTCTCAATTGACATATGAAAATGGGGGACCAACAGGCACGATTCCATGACATTTGCTCCGGCGACAATTGCTCCGCTGTAAATTTCGTACACTAATCGAATGGCTAACTTCAACCCAGGATTTAACACTATACCCTACCCTAAACCTAACCCTAAACCTAACATAAAACCCTATTGAAACCCTAACCCTAACCCTACATCTTAGACGAAATAAAGCCCGGAGCAATTGTCGCAGGAGCAAATGTCGTGTCACCACAGGCACCAATTAGGCATTGTTTGCTATGTAGTGGGCGCAAGTAGCTAAAAGTAGTGCAATGGGGCTTTACAAGAAAATCCAACCGTGATGGACAACTACTCTCATTCTTAAAGCCACTGTCCTACTTGAAGCTACTTGCTCCCTCTATATAACAAACGATGCCTAATTGGTGACCATTGGTCCCCCATGATCCTCTTTTTCTTATGTTATTAGAGAGCCGAGTTGATGAGGTAACCACCTGTCCAGTGACCTTGCAGGGAGGTCTAATCCCTCCTTTACACTAGTACGAATGAGCTTTAAAGGACTTTTCCAGGAGTAAAAGATCTGGATATTTGGGGTCATTTGACCCATGTGCTAATTACAAAATGGTCTATTGTATATTTAGTGTGGAATTGCCCATACATATGTTGGAGCGATCTTTCTCACTAGCTCTTCCCCCTTATCTTTCATCATCTCCCCCTCATTTCTTTCTCTCCCCCTCATTTGTTTCTCTCCTTATTCCAGACAATCTCTTACTGAAATGCATATACATCCAAGGTGGAACCTCTTGACAAAGCCCTTTGAGACTAACAAATTAATCCCATTGTAGTGATGCTTTGTGTTCAAGTCCCCTCCCTCCTCCCCCCCCCCCCCCAAAAAAAAACACCCATCCANCCCCCAAAAAAAAAAAATACATGCATTCAATACAATAAGGGACTAACACTGTAATATGATTCTACTGTACTAAATGACGAGATGAAACTTTTTTTTGCATCAGACCTTGATGTAGTTTTATTCTAAAAAGTATTTTATGACAGAGTTGCCCAAAGCAAACACAAGTACATTATGTGACAAGAAATGTATTTTAAAATACACGTGTCATAACCAGTTTCTCTTTTTCAACAATATTTTTTATTTATTTATTGTGGTATAAAAAACATTGTACATGGCAGCCTTTTGGCTGAATTGAGTGCAATTTACTTGAGTAATAACACGAGGATACTGCACAAAATACAATAGTATTACAAAGTCATTAAAAATAGTACATTCATAACAAACAATTAAAGGTTCACCTTAGATTGAAGAATATTGATAGCGGGATAACGGAAGTGGGTAATGTATGTGGAAAAATAAGTGTTTTATGATATGACTTGAGCAAATTCATAGGAAGAATATAACAGTTGAATAAATTATGATCAGTGCTAAGAAAATTATCTGTTTTGCATGCTTCAAAGTAGGCTTATAATGTCATGTGGGTGCAAGGTACATGTATATGGAGAACAAAATGGACATGTAATTCACCTAAGACGAATGAAGAGTGAAATTATAGTTTCACTTCCTATTATTGGCTAATAGAGAATATGGTTGGTAGTGCAATATTGAAGTTAATATAATCCGTATTAACAAAACATGTACCTTCAGTAAACAATATAATTCTTTCATTCAAGCACATCTATAAGATAACAACTTGATTTACATATATGCTTGGCATTTCAGAACAAGAGATCTGCATTTACATTCCAGTTTTGAATTGAGTAACCTCACAATGAAGGGGAGTGCGCTCTTTCTGTAGCGCTCATTTTTATGCCTCCGCTACAAAGTAGCCGGAGGCATTATGTTTTCGGGTTGTCCGTCCGTCCGTACGTAGGTACGTACGTCCCGTTCTTGTGATCGCGTTATCTCAAGAACCGATTGATGGATTCCCGCCAAACTTGGGTCATGTATGTATCTTACAGAGCCAATGAAATGATTAGATTTTGAGGTCACGAGATCCAAGGTCAAAGGTCACAGGGCTCATTATGTATGCAAAATTGGCTCGTGATCGCGTTATCTCAAGAACCGATTGATGGATTCCCGCCAAACTTGGGTCATGCATGTATCTTACAGAGCCAATGAACTGATTAGATTTTGAGGTCACGAGATCCAAGGTCAAAGGTCAGAGGGTCATTATGTATGCAAAATTGGCTCGTGATCGCGTTATCTCAAGAACCGATTTATGGATTCCCGCCAAACTTGGGTCATGTATGTATCTTACAGAGCCAATGAACTGATTAGATTTTGGGGTCACAAGGTCAAAGGTCCCAGGGCTCATATATGTATGCAAAAATGGCTCGTGATCGCGTTATCTCAAGAACCGGTTGATGGATTCCTGCCAAACTTTAGTCATGTATACATCTTACAGAGCCAATGAACTGATTAGATTTTGGGGTCACTAGATCCAAGGTCAAAGGTCACAGGCTCAATATGTTTGCAAAAATGGCTCGTGATCGCGTTATCTCAAGAACCGATTGATGGATTCCTGCCAAACTTAAGTCATGTATGTATCTTACACAGCCAATGAACTGATTAGATTTACGGGTCATCAGGTCAAAGGTCATGTGGCTCATTATGTATGCCTATAAATAGCTTGTGCATGCATTATCATTAAAACCCAAAGATGTATTACAATCAAACTTGAATTTTAAAAATTGTTTCTGTTTTGGTTCGTAAAATTGCTCTTTGGCGGAGGCATCATTTTCGACTGCGCGCAGTCGAAGTTCCATCTAGTTGCATTTTATTTCTGAATAGTCTTTAGCGCTGCGCAGGTTGCGGGAAGTGCGGGAATAAGATGCTGACAAAGTATTCCGTACACCGAGTTGACCTAAAAGTTTCCCCCACCCGCTCTCCATCCACACTTACCGGTATTTGAAGTAGCAATTGACAGAATCGGTAATAAGGACCAAGAAAAATGAAAAGACGCATAATTTCTGCTGCAATTCATGAAATTGTTGTCCTGGCCATACATTAGTATCTGGCCATTAGAAAGGGGAGGGTGGCTTTTAACAAAAAAATAATTGCTTTTACATTCTCATTTTTCTCACAGCTTTCCAATACAAATATATCATTCAAGCAAATTGAAGAAAAAAAACATTGGCTTTTCCCTAGCAATTTCTTAAAGTAACTACAATAACTACATGTATTCATCCTAAATAAACAACTTCCTTCTCGAGAAACTATATCAACAACAACAAAAACGAGCAAATAACAGGTCGGTACACATCACTGTAATACTAGAATCGCCAATTAACGGCATAAAAATGTGTCGAGTACTTTTAATTTTCTTGTATTTGTTACATTACGAGCTACCGGTAGATATTAATTTGTCAGAGACCTCCTCTTTCGTGGTTAATACACGCATCACTATTTTACACGCACAAAGTCCCTAAAGAACAATGATATAACTAGACAAAATTGTTCATAATGATCTTATTACTACTGTTACATGTACAAACTTTTCCATACAGTTTTCAATGCTCAATGCCAATTTGTTATACAAAGATAATAACGTCACAAGTTCATTCATTATTCAACACGGTATCAAATTTTTGCAACACCTCTTTATTTCACTAACAACAAAAAATTATTAATACATGTGAGGTACTTAATTGGTGCCTCACAGTACATGTATACAGTTGATTTAACAATCCCAGAAATTCCTTTTAAAGGGATCCAGTAACTTTGTCTCAGATTCTGAAACAAAATTCTGGATTTAGCTCATGATGAAATGATAATTATAAACCTTTAGGTCAGTCAGGAACCCCATGACTTTTACAAGCCGATCGCCTGCCTGATTATCAAGATATTTATGATTGGAATTACA
>BEXV01000900.1:3194-53392 GCA_003118195.1 Hemicentrotus pulcherrimus
AGGGATGCTAGCGAACGAGCGAGAATTTTTTGCATTTTTATTAGTCTAAACGCTGCACCCTTGTGCCCTCCAGAGCTTATAAGTCTGTTGCAGTCTTTAGTCAGCATTTGCTATTCATTTTTTGCACTTTTTCGAATTTTCCGAGGGGACGTGGCCCCCCGTCCCCCTGCCTACAATTGATGTAGCTAATCACAGCCGCTGCTAGCTACACGCCCGAGTAGCTCAAGCAAGCCACACAAAAAAATATGGAAAGTTTGTGGCGCAGACAATCTTAGAAGATTGAAGAGCGCCATCTAAACCGAGAACAACAACACCAACAACATTCGATTGATTATTATGCATAGACTTTTACGTATAAGATCGATACACAAGACTGCCCTATCGGTGGTCGCTAGTATGGCTGAGCTATGTGAGGAGGAAATAGATCCCAGAATAAAGGTAAAAATTGCCCTTTGTAGCTTTGATATGGTTCTTAAATCTGTTTCTATGATTTTGACTGCACTTCTCATTTCATACGAGATATGTTTTATCGTGAATCTGTGTGCTTCGTCACTGATAACGTAAGTTTTCCGAGCCGTGTTCCGCAGCTCTGTTCACAGCTCGAGCTCCGTGGCCCCAGCTACTGCACTGGCTCTGCACGCTATGGTCATGGAAGTCGCAGCTCCAGGTATACACGGACAGGTGCTAATTCAGCTCAGCGAGATTTGTCAATGTTTTTAGGCACTGCCGTGGCGTTATACATGGTTCTTGCATAGCTGAAATATAATGTGAATTCACTAGAAAGTTGAGTGAATGGCATGCATTTACTTTTAAGTTAGAAAGGCAATTTGCATGTAGAGGTCTACATCCCGAGAAGGTCAAGACTCCAGCCTCAAGCCTCAAGGATGTTTAGAAAAGACTTGGTAGCCATGGTCATGATGGTAGCCATGGTCATGATGGTAGCTGTAGATTATTAGCATCAAAATATTTTGAAGACAATTTAAAAACGGCCATACTATAGTATTGACAGTTCACATTTAAGATTGCAGCATATTGTGGCGTAACCGGGCGCTGCCGGGGTAGCGTTCTGCCTTGCAGTCTCTCAAAACCCGGTCCACGCTCTCGACAATCAATTATCTCTCTCAGTGGGCTCACAAAAGTATGTCGTGTAAGAAATAACGTGGACTAGCTCTCAATTTGCTCACTCCCGCAATCACTGAATGTCTGACAGGACGAAAGAAATAACACTTGCACAGTATATCTGAAGTTCAATAACTTTACTCGTTCCTCGTAACGGACCTGTCGCACGCTGACTGACTGACATCTCACGATGTACACATATATATTTCACAATTAACTATAACGCCCTCTACGTCTTATTAAATTACTGGGCTAGTTATGCTACAATATTCAAGGGTCATGTGCAACAGCATTTTCAATAGGTCTACCATTATTTTATTATTTCATGTGTCCAACTCGTTTTACTCCACCAGGAGTGTTGAGCTATATTTTCATTCAGATTCATCTTGTTCATTTTTATGTTGTTCTTTCTTGTCACAACAGCAATAGAGGCCTAGACCTAGATCTAACGACAGATGACAAAATTAAAAGGTGGAAGGAAGAAAGGAAGCGGGAGGAAACGAGAAATAATTAAGAAAGTCAAATGTAGACCCTATTTGTAATTATCTTTAATATATCGTCTCCCGGCTGGCAGAAGGGTGTTATACTTATTATAGCGCGCGAGCGAGCCAAAAACTGCTTTTCAAATTATTCACATTTAAAGATTTGTTTTATATTTAAACTGATTTCCGTCCCGAAAATTGTTTTAAAACTTAAAGGTACTATGTCCCTTTTGCAGCCAACCTCAAATTCTGTAGAACTTTGCAGGAATTATGAATATGTCATGTATGTCCTATCTGTGAATTTTAAATGTTAGCAGTGTCCTCATATTCAAATTATGCAAGGAAACCTGTTTACTTGCTAGACTTCACTGTCAGACACTATTGAGTGACTGACTGGCTTTTTTTCTTCTTTGGTAATAACATATAAAGAGTTGTAAAGTATACATGAGCTTTTGTCTACATCAATAACCCACTTCTCTATAGCCCTAAAGTCGATTTGACAACTAATAGTCGTTATTTTCCCACTTGAAGACATTTTCAAGCCCCACCTTTTTTAGGGAAGTTCTAAATTAGTATTATCTTTCAAATGCAGTTGGAATTTAACTTTTTCATTTTTTGGCCTGCAAATGGGACATAGTACAATAGAAGACTAATAGAAATGTTATAGCAGAACACGGCCACAAGATTTTCCGGAAATAGATCTTGATCTACATGTAAGTCAGTTTTATATAAAAAAAATTGGCATTTTATGTTTCTTGAGAAAATGATATAGTAAATCTTAGAAGGTATTTTTTTAAAGCCCTAATTCCTTTAGTTCGCCTTTGATTTTTAATGCAAACACACTAAAAAAAAAAATTACACTAGATGACAATAATTTAGTTATTAACTGTAAATGTAATAGTATGCCGCCCATACTATATTTGGATTATTCCAGTATTGATCTATATGTGGATTAGGTCAGTATTGATCTGTTAAGCATATTTCTTGCATACACTCATACATGTACATTGTAAGAGACAAATCAAACACAATATCATTAGACACCTCATAACAAAGGTATGCTCTGATTACAGGAAACAGCCACTTTGAGCTTATTATATTATGCATTAATTGTATGTGTTTGGTACAACATGTATGGTGTGTACTAATTGAAAAAGAAACGTTGATTGGATTTGAATGGTTCTTTGTTCAAGTTCAAGTTCAAGTTCAAGTTTAAGTTCATTTTTATTGATCATGCACAGTTACAAGGCATACAATTTGTTTTCCGGCTGTTTCTTCAATTTATATAACATTAATTAACATACATGTACTATCAATTTATACAAAGTACAAAATCAGGAATAAATACAACACAATGTACAAAATGGTATACATACATGTACATGTAGGCTTTGGTATAGAAACATAATAAATAACACAAAACAAATATTCTCAAGTTGAATTATTAAGAAATTCCTTCTGATTCATGTAGAATAGGTTAATTGCTTATTGATACAGTCAGTGTGAACAGCACGATGATGGGTTTTGATATAATTGCTCTTTTTAAGATGTTCCTCTGCCTATGTTCATTCATAAGGAACATTGTTATGCACTATTTCCCTTTTTAGATGCAGGATTTGAAAATTTGATTTTGAAATGTCTTGTACTTAATAAACAAAGCTACAAACATGTACGTGTACATGTATACTTGGGCATGCAAAATATACCTGTACATGTAGGCTACATGTACATTAGCTGTATTTACGCTGCTCGCAAAAATCATTGATTTTGTTCACACTTCGTTGTTTCTTCGGAAGTTGCAAAGCATATCAGTGAAGGAGTCCCGTTTTTTTTTGGTCCACGACTCGCCTCGCTTCTATACGATCGCATGCAAGGCAGCAAAAAGTCACTAAATGAGCCTAATGTACATGTACATGTTAATGCTTATCATGCTCTTGACAGCCAAGGGCATTTTGTGGTAGCGTTTTGGTCATGTTTGTTTTAATAACTATACAAGGTCAAAAACTACAAAAGACATTGTAAGTCAATGAGAAGATCTCATATTCTCTCACCAGGGGCCTCTGTAGATCAGTTTAAAATATCTGATTGATGTGCATGTACAGTACATGTATTAGTGCACATTAAGGTGAAATTAAACATAAATGCACGTACCAGTATGTGCACAAAAAGATAACTAAAAGAATGAATAAAATACTTCTTACAAAAATGTTAGTTTTAGTCTATCACCACATGTTTATACCTTGTTGCTGATAATTGATATGTAATGGGCATTGGTACATGTACATTGAAACTGGAATTATGTGCTTTTTATTTTTGTTTCCCCACATTAATTTCATTTTTTAGGAGGAACTGGAGAGATTGAATTCATCTACAGACCAAATCAACTCCTTGGAACTACAGCTCGATGTAAGTTTCAGTATTATGTACTTTACATGGAATAGCTGCAGCCTACAGACTCCATACCAAATAAGAGACATTTAATAAGATTGTTTTACACTTTTAATTAAGAATACTGACATGAACTGTATGCAACAATAGGCCTATATGACAAGAGTCATATAAAGCCAGTATCACTAACATTCTAAAAT
This sequence comes from Hemicentrotus pulcherrimus, assembly GCA_003118195.1. NCBI lineage: Eukaryota > Metazoa > Echinodermata > Echinoidea > Camarodonta > Strongylocentrotidae > Hemicentrotus > Hemicentrotus pulcherrimus. Next base: position 7,384 of record BEXV01000900.1, read on the forward strand.
TATTCAATCATATCAGATTGCATAAAAGATAAGATGCAAGATGTGTCACTGGTATTCTGTGTATTGTATCTATCCCTAATCTACATGTATACACATTATGGTTGCTTCATTTGACTTGCCATGTATTTTCACATGGGGATACATTCAGTACAACACAACAAAATGTAGATGCACTGAAAATGAATTAATTTCTTTTTTATGTGATGAATAGTTTTTAATGTACTTTTTATGACCAGTACACCCAGTATGTACAAAGGGTAATTGTTGAAAAGAGTTCTATTTCTTGCGTTCCTAATCACTCTGTCCTTATACATTCATGTACTGTATTTGATATCTAGTAATGTGATAGCATTATGAAAGAAAATGTATCGAGCAATGAGGATAAGATGATTATGTAGTAGTAAATGAGAACTGGTGTATACTGTGATGTTTTGGAAGTGCATCAAAATGATGACTTGGTCTTGCTGAAGACCACAAGCACTGCACACGGAAATAGGACTAGGTAAATACAAATGTGGCCTGAAATGTTAGTCCAAAAATATTCAGCTGTTTCTCATAATATTTTGAATACAGGTGTATGAGGACATTCAAAGAGCAATATTTGTAATACTACCTTTCCTTAAATCAGAACTCATCATCGTCATTATAATTATTATTATTACTATTAGTAGTAGGAGGATGTTGTAGCAGCAGTAACAGTAGTAGAAGTAGTAGTCGTCATCGTTGTATTCATAGTGGTAGAAGTAGCTGTAGTAGTAGTAGCAGCAGTAGTAGTAGTAGTAGTAGCAGAAACAGTAGTAGCAGAGATGTTTCTGTTGTAATCCTTACTAGACTTATCATTATTATTATTGTTCATTATTAATTTTGCTACTACAGGAAGTGCGAGCAACATTTCGGCAGGCTCTTACGGAGTCAACTCACAATCTCAATGACGTCTCTAAGAAAATTGGAAGCGCGATAGAAAAAGCACGGCCTTACTATGAGGCGAGGCAAAAGGCTAAAGAGGTAAGTACAATTAATATTTAATAGGAAACAAAAAATTCTAGGGCTCGCTTACTTTGGCTCCTTCTAACCTCCTGATTCCTTTGTTAAGCTTTTGTATTCAACGTGTATCAGAATTTTGGGATTTTTGAATAATTTTCATTGTGCATTAAACTTTGTGAATTTAAAAAAGGTCAAATAAAAGTGACCACAAGTGAGTGATATTAATAATTTTTTTATATGTCAAATGAAATAAAATGAAGAAAAAAAAAATATATAGTATCAAAATTATGGCATTAACATTTCATCCCTTTTTATGACACAGAACCATAGGTTGTTTGCAAAAAACTACAGTCATCTTTGAATATTTCCTTCCCATCCTTAAAGACATGTCTACGTCCATTTATTGGGTAAAGTAAACAGAAGCATTTAAAAATCCTTGTATCTGAACAAAGCATTTAAAGGGTAGGTTAGACATTTACAGTAATGATAAATCGTTCCCAAATTGCTTCCCAGCAGTGTACTGGTATATGAAAAATCAATTGGATAAGGTCAAAGGTCAATCCTCTCTTTGCTTCATCTAAAGAGCCTCCCTCCGTGATGTTATCATCTCATTCTTAGGATAGATCTCAAAGATAATATCAGTGAGCCAATAACTCAACCCCATTTGATGTGACCCCCATCAATTCAAAATACATGTAGCTCATGTTGACAGTGTCCATATTGTGCATGATTAAGAGAACCCCTTGATTTTGTCATTCAGGCCGATGCATCACTACTACTTTATATTGTTTATTGGTTATTAGTTATTAGTGTTTTATTTCGAATACTGGGTAAGTACTTCAGTACGAAATACTGCTTTACAATTACCCCCTGTAAAAATACATCTACATAAAAAATACATCTACATTAAAATTTGGAAATTATTGTTACGGTTACACTTTATATGTCATATAGGGTTGTATTCTCAAAAAAACGGACTAACTTTAGTCCATGGTTTAATCCCCCAACTAAGCATGGAATTCCAAGGGTCCATATGAATATGTTTTTGGATAATTTAATCTGTCACTAAATTAAAATAAAATGTAATAACATAATTAATAAACAACATTGTAACTATGATATAATTATGTTATCATGGTAATTTATGGACATTTCATACTTAGTCGGTGGATCAAACCATGGACTAATCCGCTTTTGAGAATACCACCCCTACAGTTTATCGGTATCATTCAGGGACCTGTTTCACAAAGCCTTTTTTTCAATGACAAATGACAAAAATCATTGAAATTTCTGCTGATAACCTTGTAACCAAGCCCTTACTCCATTTTCTTGATGGTTATCACTCTCCACTTGTAGCTTCAGCAGGAGACCCAGAAGGCAGCACTGCGCTTCGACCGTGCCTGTAGCATGCTGACAGCGGCCAAGGAGATGGTGGACCTGGCTGAGCAGGGCCTCTTCCAGGATGGACGCACCTTTGATGCCAACTGGCAGGAGATGCTCAACCATGCCACCATGAAGGTTAGTAAGTTGATCAATGCAACATTTGCTCAGGGTGGTGTTTCACAAAGACTAAGGTAGATTATAAGCTCGACTTAACCATGTCAGGCCATTAATACCACTGTTTTCTCTCATTATTATGATCGTTAGATAATATTTTTTCTTTGAATAATTCAACAAAAAAAATTCTGTAGATATGTGACCATGATTTGTACGTCCGTTGAGAGACATATGCCAGTAAATGATGAAAGCAAACAGTGGCATGAGCGGCCTGCCATAGTTAAGTCCAACTTAAAGTTGATCTTAGTCTTTGTGAAACACTCCCCTGGCCACATTTTCTCTTGCGGCATTTGCTTTAGTGAAATTTGCTCCAGCACCATTTTGCTGTGGCAGCATTTGCTTCAGACTTTTTTTTCTTCTTGTGAAAGAAATGGGTTTGGGTTGTAGTTACTCAGGTTTAGGGTTAGGATAAGGTTTAATGTTTGTTCCAAGGTTGCAGTAAGAAATTTGGTAAGTGTGATGGGTTCAACACCAACAGGAGCCTTGTGTGCATCGGCCTCAAAAATGTATAAATTGGCCACGGAGCACAAAGATGCAGAAGTGTTGTGGTCGAATGGATATGTCACCGGACTGTGGCAAGACATTGATCTACGTTTGCCACTCTCCACCCAGGTGCTAAATAGTTACCAGGTAGGATGCGAAATTTAATGTGGTTGGATTGGCAAGTGGCGCTTGTAAAATGGCGACTGGCTGGAATGCACCCCCAGGGAGTGGAAAATGTGCATACATTGTGTGTTGCAGGTTAGCCTGAATCTGATGACCGGGGTAATATATGTGCTGCGCCTAGAACCAAAGTATAAGGCGCATTATAAATGAGAGCCATTATTATTATTATGTAGAAACTTTGATCCGGACCCCATGTGAAAAAGGTACGGTAACCGTCAGTTATACAATGTATTGATAAGTGATTGCTTTACATGGGCCTTGGAAAAGACGAACTGGACTGCCTTTAGGGTACAGTCATGCCTGTCTATAGCGACCGCCCAAGGGAAACACAAAAAGTGGTCTTTGTAGACAGGTTCCTTTAGTACATGTTTCAATGAGAAACCATTTTCAAAGGGAAACAAAAACTGTGGTCTTTGTAGACAGGTGGTCACTAAAGCAGGTTCAACTTTATTTGATGTAATTACCAATGTACAGGTTGGTGAGGCTGAGAATGAGAGGACGCTTGCTGTCCATGAGCATCTCAGCACGGCCGCGAACTTCAACGATGCAGAGAGGGAGGTGAAGAGACTTCAGAAATCACTACGTACCGCCATCAATAAATCAAGGTGGGTCATGTTTGAGAAGTTTCTACCGCAGCCCTAAAGATGAGAATTAAAGCCCCACTACTCTACTCATAGCTTCTTGCGCCCTCTATATAGCAAACAGTGCCTAAACGGTACCCGTTGGTCCCCCATGATCCCTCTCTTCTTATCTTAATTTGAGAGCTGATTTGATGAGAGATAACCACCTGTCAGCGACCATGCATGGAGGTCTAATCCCTCCTGGCCAAACTAGTGCAGTGGGACTTTAAATCACCCTTTCTTTAACCCTGGTAATGATTAAATATTCCAGGTTGAGGAAATGATTAGCTTTTCTTGTGAATTTAGAGATGAATACTTCCACCCATTTATCAAAGCGTGCGCTGTTGGTGCATAAACTATAGCATAACTTTCATGAACATTTCTCAATTATTCTCTTCTGTGGATTTCACAGTTTGGTTCAAATGACCTTTAACTGTAACCACAAACATTTTTATTAAAAATGACCCACCAGCATGACAAATTCTTGTCAGTGAGTTATGATGCATGTAATGTCTTAGTCTTTTTCCCTTTTTTGTAAATGAAGTTTTTCCATCTGTTTTGTTTGTCAGGCCATATTTTGAGATGAAAGCTTCATTCAACCAGAACCTTGAGGTAAGCTTTATTTTCTTACCAGTATATACCAATTATTTAATACCAGTAGATTATAGTGATACTGTTGATAAGGCTGCTAATCTGTAAAAGCTCTATCTATGATAAACATCTTTACAGAATTATCAGAGCTTAATGCTATTTATTGTAATTTAATATCAATGAACACTTATAAAGTCCTAGATCTGGTCACAGGTGGAGGTGAAGAGTACAACAATGACAAATATTCTACATAATGTAGGTATGAATACGGTGATAGAAAATCATAATGAAGACATGGAAATTGTAAAATAACTGAAAGTAAATCTAGGACAACGGTTACAGCAATATGTCTTGAAAGGGCGATTCTAGTTCAGTTCAATTCAGAGCCAACACATGTATTTATAATCCTATTTTGTTGGAAGCTTGTTCCAAGTAGTAAATTTTTGCATGACAAAATAATGGTTACACTACACAGCCTAAGATTTGTATATATAAATACATTACAAATCGAATACTGACTACCGTATTTGCCGGCGTAAACGCCGCAGTATTTTCGGGAGAGAAAAAATCTAAAAGTCAGGGTGCGGCGTATACGGCGACAGAGTAAAAAATTTAAAACAATCAAGTCTAAACCAGCACACATTTGCACATATGGGACTACGAATGGTACAATAACTATACCACTATGGAACAGGACATTTCCACACATCTTACCGACAATTTTACCTTGCAATGTTGACATGAAGACGCAAATAATCTTCCAAAAACAACGTCTGCCGATAGATCTTGATAAAAGTTCGTACCAATGCATTGCAAAAGTAAAATAAGAAGTATCCAGCACGCAAATCGCCATTTTCAATCCATTTCAATGTAAACATCATAAAAAACTGCAGACTTTGGTATTAGTGCAGGATAGCCGCGCGGTTTAAGGCGCTGGTTTCGACTCCCGTCTTCGACCCAAAATTTTTTTATTTTTTTTTGTTCTTTTTTTTTTTTTGTTCTTTTTTTTTTTTAAGGTCAAAATCGGGGCTGCGGCCTATGCAAGGGTGCGGCGTTATCGCCGGCAAATGCAATATGCATACATATTGATATTACTTGGCATGAATGTGACTTACAAAATATGAACCATCAATGTCTTAAGTTTCATAGTGAGTAAAGGCTCCTTCGGATGTGACGCTGAAACTGCCCTACCAAATAACGCCACAGGTTTGTTTTTTAAACACATAAAAAAGAGGGTCCTATCCATAGTCACCTTACCTCTGTGTTAAAAGATACAGAAATTAGCGTTATTTTAAGAATTATCATAAATGATCATGAATATATTTTTTAATTGCTGCAGTTCACCACCTCCTACCTCAACTAGGCTTAATAAGTATTGGTAGTGTGAGCTGAAAGTTCAACATTGGATTAATTTTTTTATTCAGAGGCACAAAAGAAGAGTTAGTGAGCTAGAGAAGGAAGTTGCAGCTGCAAAGAGAGTGTATTCAAAAGCCCTGCGGAAGCTGGAACAGATCAGCGACCAGATCCATGAGCAACGTCGGACGTCCGCGTCCAAACTTGGCCAAAGAGAATCGGGGGTGGGTGCGGAAGCCTCACCCATCATCAGCGATTCACCGTCGCCGTCACCGTTTTCGCCAGGTCATAATCGGAACCTCTCGGTGGAGGTGAAGAAGATTGACCTGGTCATCAAGCAGCATCGAGACAGAGAGTCACCTCGGCAACGATCCAAGGACGACATGGATCTGTCCCCTTCAAAGTCCTACAAGCTTCCGCAGAGGCCTCTGAGCTACTGCGAGGATGCGGGGGCACCCGACCCACATTCCATACTGGCATCGTTCCAGTCGACCGAACACCTTGACAATATATCTGACACGTTGAGCTGTCTGTCAGAGCCCCCAGTGGACTTTGACGATGACGAGGAGTTTGACAGCGGATTGGACACGCTGGCCTCCAGGACAATGATGTCCTTGACTTTCACAGGGACGGAAGGGGATGAGAAGGACGGTGTAGAGCAGAAAGAAGAGTCATCGGCTCTTGGGGAATGTCAAGACCCAAATGATAGACTGGTCGGGGATGTATCGGATCAAGCTCCTACAGGAGATGGAAGCAACACGGACGTTGCAGGAGATGGAGTCAAGGATCTCACCCTGAGACAACACCAAGAAGACGATGAAGGTTGCGCAGTTGAAGAAGAACGTCCTACGGAAGACAAGGAGAGGGTCCATCCTGCAGGTCAAGCCAAAGCTGAAGAAACAATCAACAAGGATACAGCCATCGTCCAGGAGAATGGGTCTCCAAAACCACAAGTTGCAGATAACACTGATGATGTAGACGCTAAACAGGAGACAGAAGACATATTGGAGGACGACGAATTGTTTGTGGAAGAAGAAGTAGAGACGGTAAAGGAAACAGTGAATGAAGAAGAGGAGGAGACATTTGTATGAGGTTCTTAAGAGTTATTCGTTATATTCCATCAGGTACATGTTGATGTTAACTTGCCATGTGTGTTGTAGAACAGAGATTTGTCCTGTGGAAGTTGATGTGTGTCATGGTCCATTCTGTACCATCCACCTTGTTTGCATGAATTTCAAATTGTGTGTATTCCACAAGCTGCAAGACTTATACCTGATATGTTTTATACTCAAAGCTAGAAGGGTCTCAACTCTTATAATTTATGTAGAGTTGACGCTGTTCTTGTTCGGGGATGAAGATATGTCAGTGCAATTACCAGAGCTGCCAACCATTCCGATTTTGCCGGAATTGCTCTGTTTTTTCCTCCAAATTACAATTTTACGTTCTTTCTTCATAAAATACTTTTTTCTTTTTTTTTCTTTTTTTTTTAAATAATAATTATTATTATTATTATTATTATTTTTTTACACACCGCACGTCAAACAGCTGCCCTAAAATGGTGATTTGATCACAAATTCAATAGAAAACTAATTTTAAAACATACTTGAAGAGAAAATTATTCTTTAAAAAATGAAATGCCGATAATACCAGAATAACCACCCCAAAAAATACCTGCTTTTATGGAAAAAACAGCATGATGAATGAACATTTCTGTATTGGAAGTGTGTCGCGCGTGGTTGTAAGTTTCGTTTTTATGAATTCCCTTTTTTTGCTTGAAATTCCTTTTTTTGGTTGCACAAGGTTGGCAGCTCTGTAATACTTTAATGTGTAGATATAAGTTATGATTATTTCACCTTGAAGTTGGAATCATATTCACTGAATTTTTAACAATATCCCTGTAAAGTACTCCAAAATGTAATATTTTACAATTTCTCGATTACCTGATGAAATTTCCCTACGCACACAAAAATGACAGTATCTAAATAAATTGGTTTCTATGGGAAGGATGAAACAGTATTACCAAGTACATTGTAATCCTGATAATATTTTGTTTACCAAGCGACTTTCTATGAAAGCAGAAAATTATTGAATATATCAGAATTTTCCTTTAATCCTGATAATATTTTGTTTACCAACTGACTTTTCTTGTTTTTTGCCCTGTTAAAGTTCTATGAAAGCAGAAAATTATTAAATATACAGGAATTTTCCTTTTTTTTTCAAGACATTTATAACTAAAATCTAAAATATGTATTCTGTTTTCACCTTTGAAGTTATATTGTATTCTATCTGTGCTATTCACAAGTATGGGCAAAGATTATTAACAAGAATAACAAAGAAAACATCTGCGCTATCAACTTTACATGTATCAATCTTCTAACTCCAAATAATATTGTAATATTTACAAATTAAGTTTTTGGCTTCCTGCCCAGGCATACAATGTTAATCAATTTTGGTGATTATATATATGTTGAAAACTGCATCATTTCACAAACAGGTACAGGTAATTTTGGATCAATGGATTTGGATATTTATTTTTTTCATGGAGATTTGTTCTATAAATTTTGGTTCAAGATCAAGTTGTGTATAAAGTTACCGGTATATAAAAAGGAGAACTCTTATTTTTTAACATACCGGTACCTGCTACATATTTTGTATTCTTTCTGGAAGCTTGATGTGTTTGTATATTTTGATTAGATAATTAATTGGATATGCATATGCATATAAGTGTACATGTACAGGAATGATATGTGGATCAATATTTCTTTGTTTTAGCTTCAGGGGAAAAAAAGCCAAGTGTGTGTGTACATGTAATTGGGTTTATACAGATGTGTATCAATCAGATATGATTATTTACGTCTGGGGACCGACCGATAACGTCACCATCCGAAAGACATGACTCGGTTTCGAACCAGGGTCACTGTGTCATAGACATGTGCATTTATAGTGCTGGCATTGTTGCTGTTTTACATGTTCATATATTATATATATTAGCCATGTACATCCAGAATATATTCAAAATATATCATACATGTTTGCATGTTCATGTACTTGTGGAAGAAATTACGTACAAATAGGTAATATGAATATATCATCATATGTTTGTGTTCATTCAGGGTTCGTATTACGTGTGCATCCATTTTATTCCAAAAGATCATGTATCATACATATGTAAATAAGAAACAGAATATTTATGAAAACATGGAATTATAAAAAAGAGAAAATTATAATAATCAATAGAAAGAATCATTATGATAGCTTTGGTGAATTGGTAAGTGTATACTTGTAACTAAACTACTTGCTTATAGTGGACGTTGTACATTAGCGATTATATATCATATTTTATGGTTATTTTTCTTATGCTTAATTTGTTTGTTTTACACTGTGTTGCATGAGCTTTCTCTGCTATATGCTATGCTTGCATGAAGCATATACACCTCTCTGTGTATGCTGATTTACGTGTAGATATTTATCAGTATTATCTCGAAGGCTGAATGTGCTTGGCTGTTTTTGTTTGTTTCCTCAGCCACTTTTGACAACTTGAAACAAAATATATTTTCTTCTTGCTTAATTTTTTTCCTTCAATCTTACTTATTCATTTTGCACCGCTGTAAGTTATGTGTGGTTATTCAGAGCTTTATATTTTCATGTAAAATGCTGAAATCGCATGTATGGTTTGAATTTGAGTCATGCACATTTTGTCCCCACTCTTTGATTTCTGGATTATCCATCTCCAATGTGCATGTATTTCCCTATTTTAGCACAATTACCAAGTCATATTTTGCAAATTCATGAATTTTCCAACCTCACACTTTTTATTTAACCCTGTCAAAAGGAAGTGGCATCCTCTTTTATTCAGTTGGATAAAGCATACTGCACACTGTAAGATTTTTGAAGAAATAACAATCTTTCGTTAAAAACATTAAAGAAAGTAAAATCTTAATGATACGAGTTCCAGAATAGACATTGGATAGTGAAATTGAAATTTTAATAATGATTTAAAACTGGAGCAGTTAGATTGTATATTGTGCAGTGGGCTTTATCCAGCTGAAGAAAATTAATGCACCATTTCATCTATAAAAATAAGGTCATTTTTTTTAAAGTTGTTGCATGAAACAAGCTATGTGAGCTAAAATATAAACAAAAAAATGAAAATTAAAAAAAAAAAACTTGTATTCCAGCTGGTTGAATCTGGTTTTCCTGGTTTGTTACTCAGACTGTATAGCATTTGCTACAGATAAGAGATATTGTACACATTTTGCACAATCAAGCAATCTCCATTATTATGCCAAATTCTGATCCTCTTCTTGTAGTTTGCTGTGTACTTGTATATAGAACTTTTTCTATAGGAAAACAAAAATCATAGTATATTTTGAATAGAGAGATTCAATAATTCTAGTTTGTGATACAAATGCTAGTCGAAATGCCAGTATGTATTGTGTAGGAGATACATTGATCGGGGGCTTCAGTGGCTGGCGTCTGACCCGGGTGCCTGATACTCTGTAAAATTCTGAAAATATTCTTTAGATATGTTGCACTTAAATTATTTTTTTTTTAGTTTGTCCACCAAGTCAAAGATGGTACACCATACTGACCTTGAATAATTGTAATAATAGTAAAATTTAGAAGTATGATGCCCTCTTTACCTGTGGATTGCTGGCGTAAAAATACTGAATATCCTTTTAAAGTTTTAAAGTTTTGCTGCATACTGTAAAAGCCAAAACCTTTTGTATGCATGAAACCTTCACAAATTTTGCGAGTAGTTCCGATTCGCGGCAGTTTCATGCCGGGATATACATGTAACTGAATCTCAATTGACACAAGTCCAAGTTTTGCATTTAGCGAAAGTTTCTCTCCGTGAAAATGGCCATTATTGACAGTTCCCTGGAATTTTATGTTGCAAGGTTTTTCGGGTTTTGCAGTAATTGTAAACAGAAATCTAATAATATGCTGTTTTAATATGTACTATGTTTCAATGCACCAATAATAAACAGGTGTATTTGAATGGCCATTGTCCGAAACGTGTGTAACTAATGCTACCCAATCCCTGTATTATGGTAAATGTTAAAATAGAATACAATTTTGCATTATATTGGTGTGATGTATTATGTGACTGAATAATACTGCTGCAAGATAAAGGGATTCAGTGTATGCTGAAATTGTTTGCCATTTCTGTTCATGCATTTTGTTTATATTTATAGGGTTCTATTAAATCAAAAGTTACTAAGGCATTACATGAAATATGGAATGATCGTCTTGAAAATGATATAAAGTATTAAAAAACTCCATATTCATATTTATATGTACATTTTTTAATTCATCTATCTTTAAAAGGGGGGCAATCATCAACATTGTGACAGATCATTCTACGATAACATTTTAACCTGTACAGTGAATTAACATTGAAATATAATTATTTCATAGTCCAGACTAATTTGAAATACTGATTAGGGACAATGCATAAATGTATACATGTAGTTAAGATAGATGAATTAGTTTTAAATGATGTATACAATTTTACCAATATTGCTAATCAGTTACCAATAAGTTAATTAGTGTTGAAATAATTAGAAAATCCAAGCTGCTTATTCGCTTTGTGCCCATGATATGACCGATGCCATGATATTTGTATATGTGAGATGAATTATTTATGATTAAATGGCTTTGCGACCGTGGGATACATCCCTTTAACCATAAATAATGTTGTGTTACATGTTTTTTTTATGTGGTTGCAGTAAGCTTCAAAATACAGTCTAACCTGTCTACGAAGGTCACCCAGGGGAGACAGAAAAAACAGTCACTGTAGGCAGGTGGCCTCTCTACACATGTACCATTTCTTTCTCATGGGTGACAAAATACATGGCCACTATACACAGGTGGCTTTTATAGAGAGGTGGCCACCATAGACAGGTTTGATTGTACATGTACCTCCAAGTTGAATATGATATTTTCTTGTCTCTCTCTCTTTCTTGTCTCTATCTCCTCTCCCCCTCCCTCTCTTTCCCAAACTTGGCCTTCTCTTCTCGTTTGTCTCTCCTCTCTCTCTCAGACATATCTTCCTCTTCTCTCTCTCTTTCCCCCCTCCCTCTCTGTCTGTCTCCCCTCCCTCTCTTGGCACTCTCTTCCTTTTCTCTCTCTCTCTCTCTTTCTTGTCTCTATCTCCTCTCCCCCTTCCCTCTCTTTCCCAAACTTGGCCTTCTCTTCTCATTTGTCTCTCCTCTCTCCCTCTCTCTCTCAGACATATCTTCCTCTTCTATCTCTTTCTCCCTCCCTCTCTGTCTCTCGCCCCCTCCCTCTCTTGGCACTCTTCCTTTTCTCCCTCCCTTTCTTGTCTCTATCTTCTCTCCCCCTTCCCTCTCTTTCCCAAACTTGGCATTCTCTTCTTGTTTGTCTCTCCCTCTCTCTCAGACATATCTTCCTCTTCTTTCTCTCTTCCCCCTCCCTCTCTGTCTCCCTCCCTCTCTCCCTCCCTCTCTCCCCCTCCCTCTCTTGGCCCTCTCTTCCTTTTCTCTCTCTTCCCCTCTCTCCATCTCTCACTATAATGTATCACCATCTCTTTCATTTCCCTCTTCTCTCTTTTCTTCTAACCCATCAAGAGAATCGAAGTCAACTCCACTCATAACAAAATCAACATAAATTCACAGATAGTTTGTTGATATCTAGTTTTTATTAGAGTCAGGATAAATCGATGATAAAATCGCTAGTGAAATTACCACGAGAGAAAGGTGACATTTTGGCATGAAAAACAAAAACAAAAATGATTTAATCTCCAGACTCCTTCATCTGTACATTAAAAAAATGCATGTGAGTACCTGACCGTGCAGGCAGCACGTTTAAATACAGTAACAATGTCTTAGTACGACAAATACACATGAGTACTCTTTCTACATACACAAAAATCGCTGAATGTACACTTTACAAAAATTTGAAGCATCATTTTCTACTCCTTTAATCTTCAAATTCGTCATCTCGTGCTTCTATAAATGAAGAACTGCTAATAATGTACAACACATATTTTCTTAAATAATATCAATTTACATGAGTTTTATCTGGTTGCTTTTAAATCCTACTCTACATAATTCTCTCTTTTTTTCTTTTTTTTTTTACTCGTAATCGCAGAATACATGCAACCGAATATGCATCAATACATGAGCATACTTCTGCGGGGTTAAAATTTGCTTCTGCTTCAATATAAGAAACAAGTTTGAATAATTTATGCAAGATACATGATAATTTAGATTTCAAACACTCAATTTCCAATACACAGATACTATTAAATACATATAATTAGAGAGAGAGAGAGCCCTAGACCATTTTTGCATGAAATATCTTTTTCGGACCTTCACTGTGCATTGAGCTATTTCTTGGTCCAATAATGTCAAGAAAAATAACAATAACCTCTCATTTCTAGTTTTCAAAGTTTTCTTTACTTCAGAATTCCAGAGAGAATTTATTCCTAAATCACTAAAATATTCCCCTTTGACAGAGAGGAAAAAAAAGAAGAAAAAAATCTACCGACGTAACAGCCATCTCATAAGATGAGATTTGTCCAAAATTGTGGCATTTTGACACTTAGTGCAACAAATGACAACATAGCAATCACCTAGATCTACATGTGTTTGAAAGAAAAAACATAATCACTTTTCATTATCTTGTATGTATGTTGAACTTGAACTATGATAACATCAAATTGAAATCTGATATCTCTCTCCAACTACAATTAAAATGATCTACAATTTGGTTTCTATTATTCCTTGAAACATATGAAAATGAGTTATTTGGTTAGCTTTGTTTTTTTCTTCTTCTAATCTTGCAGTATTTCTATTCCTTTATGTATCAAACATTCTTCATTCAGATCTTTAGCAAAATTTATCCAATCAATATCAAGCAGTTTCCAAAAAGTGTACTTCCAAATGCATTTTTCTGCAATAGGAATCTTAAAAAGGCTCCAAATTGCCTTATGACATACATCTCCATTATGGTATTGAAAAGAAACGTTTTTTTTTTAATCATCAAAGAACCTATTGGCTAGACTGTAGAAAACATTCAATGAAACATTTTCCTAAATTTATAGGCCTTTATTCTACTCATTCAGTTAAACCTGACAAGGTGACTGAAGTCATATCAAACAAAGGGAAAAATTAGCCCTAGGTCCAACTTCCTCTGTAAGACTCAACTTAAGAGTTTAGACCAAACCTTGGCCCAGCATAGGGTTAAAACTGGGCACGTTGCATAAAACTTACCATTGATGGTAACTTTGCCATCAATGGTATTAAGTTTTGTGCAACAGGGCCCAGTATAGAACAAGAACCATAGAGCCGAGAAGCAAAATGGAGACATGTGCTGCATACATGTAAATCACGTTTACTACATGAATACATAATGGGATACTTCTCATGACTCGAACTTCACACACTACGTTTACTTAATAAATTACTGCATATTTTTCAAGTTACCATTATGAAGCAGGCCATCGTTTCACTAAACCGTCATTAGTACAACTTCACTGACATCCCATTGAAACACGGGTTTAACTTCATACACGCATTTCAATGGGATGTCTGAGAACTTGTACTAACGACGGTTTTGTGAAACCCTGCTCAGATTTACACTACACAAGGCATTGGAGATAATTATCTCCGTCTTAGTCAATAAATACTTTGGAAGGTACGTATATTGTCCCATCATCGTTTATCACTGAATACCTGATCGTCATTATGCATGCAGAACTATGGATCGCACAGCGGCCCAAATGGAATAGATAGATACCTAGTAAATTCAACTACCGGTAGTTACCATGGCAACTTAACAAATTGAATGGCTTGAATGAGTGGGGTTTGAACAAACAAGATAGATGCACATGAGGGGGGGGGGGGCCCAGGAGTACCATAAGAGGGAGGGGGAGGGGGGGATTTTGGTTGAACACCCATGATGATGCCCATGATTTAGGATGAAATCGAATGACTGACATTCAATGAAGATAAATGCCCTTCTAATTGATGAAATGAAACCTTTGGATTTTGATATAGTACTGTTAAATCATGGATATAAACAGACCTTATCCATGCTTACATTTACTTGTGCCTTAATCATTTTTATGAATACACTGTACCTTATAAAGCGAATACTTCTATAATGAATACATGAATTTTCAGTGTGTTTTATACTGGTATGCATTTTTTTTTTTCTGCATTACCACATAATTGAATGACTGACCGAATGAATGCCAACTTGAATGCATGAATAAGTTCATGAATGAATGAATGAATGAAAAGATGCATTAACAAATGCATGAATGAATACATAAATGAAGGCATGAATGAATGCATTCAATGATTAAACGAATTAATGCCTGAATGCTTGTGAAAATGCATATATATATATATATATATATATATGTCTGTATAATGCATGGATGAAAAAGTACATTATTCACTCCATGAAAAAAAATGAATGGCTGAATGAATGAATGAATGTATGGTTGAATGAATGAATGAATGAATGAATGATTGAATGAATGAATAAATGAAGCGCTCAATTATTGAATGATCACATAAGTAAGTGAATGGTTGAAGAATAAGGGATAATTTAGAATTTGAGTGCTAACAGGGTGCCATCACTGTGCATGATTGTGGATGATTGTACAAGCATTCTTTTTTTCTTTTCCTTTTAATGATGTCAATTATCAAAGTGAGAGATCTAGAGGCCAAATTGAACTTCATGGTTCATAGAATACAAAGTGGATCCTGCCTTTGCTTGCCTCGGTAGACACAAGATCATTTAGGAGTGAAAAACAGTTGAGCATGGCAGCAAATACACTTGAGGATTTCAGGGAGACGTATAGAGAGCAGGGAAAGTTATAAGAGAATCGGGAGAGAGAAATAAACTGTTGCGAGAGGGGAAGAAAGAAATAAAGGGTAGTGGTTGAGATTTTGAAGCTTGTATGCACTGTAGTTTGGCCAGGAGGGATAAGACCTCCCTGCAGTGGTCATTGGCAGGTGGTTATCTCATCAAATTAGCTTTCTCAATTAAAAAAGAAAAAGGGGATTATGGGGGCCAACAGGCACCACTTAGGCATTGTTATATATGTTGAGGGCGCAAGTTGAAACAAGTAGTGCAGACCGGCTTTAAAGTGAGAGAGAGCAGGAAAGAGATGGAAAACATTGAGCATTCTTGGGATTGTTGAATTTTAAAGTATATGTATAGTGCACATATAATATGTACTTCATATTGATGGGTACAGTATCTTTCTTTAAAATGAAATAACAGAATGTGGAGACATAGGGCGATGGAAATGGTTGGCACAGAAAAAAAGTGATAGAACGGAAAATTAAAAATGCTGAGAAGGATGAAAAGATTGGACAAACATGAACAAAAAAGAGAACTACACAAATCAATAATAATGTAGAAAGAGATGAAGTGGGAAAGATAGGGAGATGGAGAGAGAAGGAAGATGGAGAGAGAAAGGAGAGAGAAAGGAGAGAGAAAGAGAGAGAGAAAGGAGAGAGAGAGAGAGAGAGAGAAAGACTAATATGGCTAAGGTGGGTACACTGAAAACCATCAAAAATACAGCACATAGGTGATAACAATGAGTTGAGTAAAAACAGAGGAAAAATAGTTGTGAATCACAAAATATAACAATGGCCTGGTGAAACCGGGCAAATGGCAAAGCCATGCTTGCATAACAAAACACTTTCAATTAAAACAAAAACAATCTGCCCCAAAAGCAGCGGGTTGACATCTAATACAAAAGTCCAACATTGAACCAACTCAAAATCAACTGATTTCAATCAAGTCAGGAACAAAAACATGATCATTGTTGGAGCAGAAAGCGTTCCTTTCTCTGATTTTTCTCCCTTTCAACATTTTGACAGCTGTGCTTTTACAGACCCGTGTGCTTCGTACAGAAGGCCGTGTGGGAGAGTTGCGGGGGGCCGAAGGGGAGGGAGTGACGAGCTTGAGGTGCACCATTCCGGCTTGCTCGCGGCGGCGGCTTCTTTAAATTCGCAAGACTTTTAGCGTCCTAGGTAGAAGGGGGGAGAATGAGGAGGCAAAACAAAAAAAATCACAATCACAATTTTGGGGGTTGTTGAAATTTCATCAGTTTAGTACTACACCTGTACTTGTCTTGTTTTACTTATGATTTAATCATGGATGCAGGCAGCCTTGATGAATGAATTTCGAGATGATTTGTTAGTATGGCTGATATGACTAAGGTGTGTGCATATGAATCATGTCATCAGGAATGTTCACTTTCTTTCTTTCAGTCCTTCGAATTGCTAAATATTCATTAGCATGACAATGGTTTGAGGTGCAATGCACTGCAATGCATGAGGAAGTCAGATTCCAACATACGTGTAAATGACTGATTATATAGAGCGATAATTACAATGTCTGTTAGTCTTAGCATTTCATGACTGGACATGGATGATGAAAAAATACATGTATGTATAACAACCAAGTTATCAAAGTGTTATACATTTTAAAATATGCACAAAATTGATACAGCATTTTCGTGTGAAATACGATTATCGGGCCATAGGTGAATGAGCTAAAAATGAAATCATGCGATATTGGCAACATAGGGGCAGAAGCCAGGCAAATTGTGGTGGGGGGGGGGGGGGGGGTTGCATGGGCAAGCATCTGATAAAATGATTTGAATATATATGGTACGATCATGCAAGCATATGTTTTATATGTATATGATGATTTGATGAGGACACAACATATATTCGTTAACAAGTAATCAATACGACAATTGCAAACAAGTCTGAGAGTAAATTCTTTTACCCAAAGCCTGTTGCGTTTTTGGAATCAAACATAGTTTTACAGTCAAGCATAATCCTCAATCTGGACCAATACTCAATAGTAAAGCTATCCCATTGATCCTGACCGGCTAACGTTACAAAAGTTTCAAATTATTTTCATTTCTATTCTATTGCAAACTTTATGCATTAAGGCCCGGCTTCATTTTAAATCCTAGATTTGAAACAAAAGATCCAACTCATGATCGAACTAGAAAGAAAAAAAAAAACATACCATATCAACATAATACTCAAAACATATTTTATTCATGGTTCTCTTATCATATCACCATCTATAGAATCTATTTTAGACTGTTATTACCGGTAAAAGTTTGTTTTTTTCTTCAGCATCAGGTGCAACTTTCCAACACTATTAAAGTCAGTCAGTCCCATTTGAATTAAGACGACCTCCCAGTTATTTTTACTTTTACTCTTTAAACATTGTGCAATATTTATCTTCAATCAAACACTACTGTACCTAATCAAAATGATTTCAAAATTTCCGCACTTCACAAAAGTGTGACGCTGACTGAATCATCAAAATCTAGAGTATGAGAGAGATGGAAAAAGAGAGAGAGAGATAAAAATTGGGAGATGATGGGCTTAAACAAAAACAAATACATTTTAATACTTTATCAGAATCATAAATACCATGCTAATAAGTATGAAAATAGTGGTAAGCAATTAAACATGTACAAGAAATCAAATATTCTAAACAAGATTAGACTAGCAAAGATAGGCTTCCGTACTTTCATGACAAAATTAAACATAAATGTAGATGTTTATGATTAGAAAAATCAGGAACTCAGTGCCATTGAAAACTGTGCAGAAAATATTGAACTTCTCTGCTTTAATTATATCTGTTAGGCATATACTTTCTAGTGATTTTTGTTTGTTCGCTTTAGTTTTGTGTACCGTTAAGTATTTCCTTTTTATGATATCATTTGTTTGTTGTTGTTTTTTCTTTGTTTTTTTATTCTTTAATTGTATTTTTTAAAGATATGTATCTAACACAATGTAACAAAAACTAATATTTGAACAAATGCAAAGCTTACCACTATCCTCAACATTAGTACATATAATGTAATACAAATTTGACACAAGGGGCAAATAATGTTCTAAAGAATTAGTTTGTGAACAAAATAGCAGTTTCAATGTAAACTCTGACAAGAAATAAAGATACCCTCTTGTCATTCAACTGCAGTATAATGCTCAGATATTTAAACAATTTGAACTCTAATATTTATTGATGTTCAAAGTTATATACCCCCCAAAAGTGTACTTTTGCTATTAATCACATTAATTCAACCATCCATATATCTATATTAAATTTTAAAAAATGACATAACTTTTAAGGGACTTGAGTAAGGAAACACAATCAGCTCTATAATGTAAACTTATATTATGGAGTAGATACACAATACATGGGTACTGGTGAGTGTTAACAATAAGTGCACAGAGGGATTTATTTTGGCGCAAACATTTAAAAAGAAAAAGGAAGGGAGATGTTATTTCAAGAAGAGAAAGAAAACTTGCATTTATAAGACAGAAAATAAAAGTGTAAATATGCATGTATGATCAAAATACACAAGAGGTACACAATGATAGGGTATCAGTATGTGGTGGGGTGCACATATGGAATGGGTGTTTACATGGGTATATCAAACAACTAGGAATACATCAAAATAAACATATGGGACTATACAGCGGTCACAAAATACACTGGCTGGCTGCATGCACATACGACATCCAAACTTGTTCTTTCCTTTGTATCAGAAAAACTTAATCAACACTCTGATGCAAAGTTTCTTCATAAATTGAAATTGAAATCATAATTGTTTAAATAATTAAGCACCATGCCAAAAATAAAAACAGCAAATCACAGAGGAGTCATTATTTTGGCAAATTCATAAATACCCAAAGAACAACTGTAACATATTTCAAATTATTAAATTTCTTAGGCATAATTTGAATGGAGTCCATGTAACAGAGTTTGGCACTAATTTTGGCCTCCATATTTTAAGGACGAAATAAGCAAAACATCTGTACTATCACAAAAACAAACACCCTAAAGCTCTTGGTCTTTTGCCTTAGCTAACGATCATTTTGAATTATCACAATTTCAATATCAATCCGCAAATGAGTATCATTACATGATTTAAGAAAGTTCTACACAAGTCTAGTTTAAAAAGGATAATCAGTTCTCATAAAAATCTGTTAAAATTGAGATTATAAAGTGAAATTTTTAACCACAGCTATTAGTTGTATTCATTTAAAAGACTTATAAAATGTTTCTTCATCACTTTTACCTATCTTTTATATTTTGGGGAAGAAATTATTTACCGTTACAATATGTTACGTTACTGGCTCCTAAACACTGCATTTTTCATAACAGAAAACAAAGTCATAGTCAAAAGCATTTTCTACCATTAGTAACTGTTAAAGCTTTACGATATCATGCAAGGTATTTCACACATTTTTGTGTAAGCTATACCCCTTCTTCACCCTTCCCGAGTAGATATCTTGAAATTAAGATTTATCAAAGGCAATTTTCCTATATTTTCGCAACAGGACTATCAAACTCTGTTTTAATACTTTCCATAAGCATGATTTTTGTAATCCTGTCTCATTTATCAGACACACACATAGTTGTATCATGGCAGTATAATCAATGTCCTCAAAAACTGTGCAATTAATGTCCTTAAATTCAGTAGAGGATAACATAAACAAAAGGTTTTGATACAGTTAGGAATCACACATTGTCTAAGATTCTTGCCAGAATACTACTAATCGCAACAAAAATATAAGCATTACACGACTGACCTTTCTCTCGAGACCAATCAACATTGCACAAAAAGCTCTGTTATGTCATCTAGCAATTTTTTTTTTTTAAAGCTGTACTTCCTACCACAGCTATCAGCATCACAAAGACACATATAAAGTATAGACGCATGCTCGCTTCAACTCAAACAAAAACACACAGGTAGATAATATATATTTCTATATGATACAAGCAAGAGATGTCATGGGTAACTGATGCTAGGTTTCAGGAAATATATATAAAAGGATTTAGTCAAGCTGAATTGGGATTGTCCGTTTGGATATATTCTTTTTTTTTACATGACATCGACAAAGAACTCACAAGGGTTTCCCATAGCCATGCGGAAAGACTGTCTGCTGCCGGAGAGGTCCTCAGGCACGCTACCAAGTTGTCGAGGCATCATTGGTACCATCATTTGGGGCACCCCCTGGCTTGGGGGACCGATGCCCTGGGCGGGTCCGATGCCTTGGGTCTGGTGAGGCGGGGGCCCGATCACGTGCTGCAGTCCGGTCACCTGGTGCCCACCGGGAGGGGGACCGAAGCCGATGACTTGGTGCTGTCCCCCGCCCATGGAAGGGGGACCGATACCGTGGTTTGACAGGGCGCCGTGGCTACCGAGGCTACCAAGGCTACCGCAGGGAGCCCCGCCGGGCACCATCATGCCAGTGTTGGTGACAGAGGGGGGACCGATGCCTTGCATGCTCCCCATGAGGGCAGGAGGGATGTCCCCGGCGACAGTAGAGGCTTGGTCAGAGGACTCACTACCACTGCCCTTGCTTCCTGACCCTCCTTTGGCCGCCATGGCTTTGGCTTGGCTGTGACCAGAATCACTGCTTCCTATAAATATAAAAGTGTTATGAAGAAATTCTTTAAATGCTTCAACATCATATCATGGAAATTCTTTTAAAGCTGGGAAATAGCAATATCTGGCACTCTGTACCCTCAGGATTAGGGGTATCAACTCCAACTCAAAAGTCTTTATTTGGACTAAAAAAGGAATCACCACTACCCACAATAATGAATTGGAAGTCATTCTACTTTAAGCATTACACTCAGATACTTTCTAAAAACTCAAAGAGCTTTATTAAGTGCTCACGATGAAATGGCTCTCACTGTTATAGTCTAAAAAGTTCTTTTTTGTTCACCTAAACTCTTTAGGGATTTTCTACTAGATTCCCTCCTAAAATCTCTTAATATTTCACAGAGCTCTTTTGGAGTTTTTCCAAGATCAATCAATCACAGTGTTTTAATAAACTGCTCCATCCATTAACTTACTATCACTTTCACAATATATGCTGGTGGCACCAAATCATGTATAGCTGGCATAATTCTTACTAACGCCCTCACTGGTGTATCTTATTTGAACAGTATACTATTTCATGGGCATGGCAAAAAGAGACTTGAATCTCCATCATATAATGTACTGTCATCGTTGTGATGTGTTACCTCCACTTCCACTACCGATGCTGGTGGCACCAAAGCTTGTATAGCTGGCAGTGTCAAAGCTGGTGTAGCCCGGCACCCCTGGGGGCATCTGATAAGGCATTGGGGGTGCAGTGGGGAGGGGCGGGGGCATCCAATGGCCCTGCTGGGGTAGGGGTGCTAACGTGTCCCTGTCCGCCTCGGATGCTTCGTCTCCTAAGGACAGCGAAGCCATGTCTGGGGGGGAGTAATGGAGAAGTGGTTTCAAATAGTTTGTTACGATACCTGATAAAGCCACGAAGCATACAAAACCTCATAACAAAGTTTAAAGCAATTGGGTATCTTTGCAATCATAATCATAAACCTTTAGGTCAGTCAGGAATCCCACGACGTTTACAAGCCAATTGCCCGTCTGATTATTAAGATATTCATGATTGGAATTAGAAATTTGAAAAACCATTTTCCCAACAGTTTTTATAACACTACAGTCTATTGGGAAAATTAGTATGGTAAAACTGGTCACTCAAAGATTTTTAATTTGTTAAGGCACTTTAAGATCATTTTGAAGCGCAAGTTTTCTAGGCCTTCAATATTTCAGCATATCACAGGCACTGATAACACCTAGTGCCATGCATCTCAGATTTGGCATTGTTAAACGTTGCTTTCAAGAGAGTGAAATTAAAGCCATTGAGCTGCTTAAAACAGCATTGGGAGGACAATGTTATTATCAACACGATGAAAATCAACAAGAAAATGTAATATCAGTCAAAATTGAGAGCATTTCAACTATTTTATCTTCAGCGGATATAAACCTATCGAGATGTAACTGTCATGTTTCTGAAAGGAAAATGCAGACCTTTTTAGTCCAAGTCCACTGTTTAATACTTGATTTCTTGAATGGAATTCACAGGCAAGGGCACAGAAGAAGTTCCTGTGGCAAATCGCGATTTCATTACTATTGTACAAACATCCTGCAGCACATCAATAAGGAACTATCACATTTCTTTTAGATCACAAAATAATCCTTCTGCTGTTTCTTTCAAAATCCATTCATAACCTTATCATAAGTTAGAAGTGTCGTAGTCGAGTGGATTAAGTACTTGACTTGATATTCAAAGGTCGTGGTTCGATCCCCGATACGGCACTTATGTCCTTGGCACACTTACCCCAGGTGAGGTAAATGGGTACCTGGCAGGAATTAATTCCTTGAAATGCTGGAGTGCTGTTATGGCAGCTAGGCTAAAGCAGGGTAACAATTAATGTGCCTCGGAATAGAATTTCTAGATAGAGGGTGCTATAGAAATGCCTATAACTATTATTATAAGCCTAGAGACTTACTTCCGCAGAGGTCACCAAAGACATAGTAGCACTGCTCGGAGAATGTGATCTTGTTGACGGTGTGCCTGATGAAGCCGGCTTTTAAGAGNAGACTTACTTCCGCAGAGGTCACCAAAGACATAGTAGCACTGCTCGGAGAATGTGATCTTGTTGACGGTGTGCCTGATGAAGCCGGCTTTTAAGAGATTGCAGGCGTACTTCCTCGCTTCTCTCCTGTCCTGGAACCCTTCTACGTGTGTGAACAGCCATTCCACTACATCAGAACCTACGAGAAGGACGTAATAACAGTAGTGATAAAAAGTTCATGTGGTTGGATGAGCAAGTGTACCCTATACAGAGACTGATGTTTACCCATTCCATGAATAGCCCTTTCCAGAGGACAAGTCTTGATTGCTAGTGGTAGGGAGTTCATCAAACTTTGTCAAATACTTGTGTAATAGTCCCTGTTTTTTACGATGGTAAGCAAATAATTACCGTTGGTGAAAGTGATGGGACAAACTATCACTTACGAGGCGATCTGGGTGTAGCTATCTTTCTGAAGCGAAGCTGAGGAAAGATAGCGTATACATTCAGATCGCCGAGGAAGTGATAGTTTGCCATCGCCTGCTTTATATTCCACATTGAAACATTTCATTTCTTCCGTCATTTTAGATCAACAAGTCATCAATTAACAGCTAGCAAACAGTGTACGATACGTACAGTGCATACAGTATATAGGTTGCGTATATAGGTATACGCAAACATACGTAAACAATCTTCAGTGAAAGTGTGGTACACTGAATAGATAGTACTACTTTCTTCAGTGAAAGTGTGTTGTACTGTGTAGATAGTACTACTATCTACACAGTGTAACAAACTTTTCTTCTCTCATCAATGATGGGTTAACTATCTTTCATCACATGATTTACTTTTGACCAATTGTAGAGCAAGATTCTTAGTATGTGGAATATAAAATAAAGTATTTTGACTCTTTGACCTTTGCACCTTATACGGAACAATCTGACATACATATGAAAGCGCTTGAGATGGTGATTTTTAGCCACATTCTATCCCTCATATTAAGGCCAGAGTCCTTTGACTTTTGACTACACAAGGGATTCACAAGCTGACCTTCTATGAAAGCGCTTGAGATGGTGATTTTTAGCCATATTCTATCCCTCATATTATGGGCAGAGTCCTTTGACCTTTGACCACACCAAGGATTCACAAGCTGACCTACCTATGAAAGCGCTTGAGATGGTGATTTTGAGCCACATTCTATCTCTAATGTCGAGGCCGGAATCAGGAGCTGCCATGGCCCTAGCGATGGTCGTCATGTCCGTGTTGAGGGTGAGGCGTCCAAAGTCTTCTAACCCTCCATGAATCAAGGGGAGAGAAAGAGTTAGATAGACACACAGAGATAGACAGCGATAGGGACCTTTTTCATAAAACTGCGATTGCTACGACAAATTTCTGCTCTGCCAATCAAATGCCATGATTTCAGTAGCTTTTAACAGTTATTGCTACCTGTTATTGGTAAGAATTGTCATGAGACAAGGCCCAGATAATGACAAGGGTATGCCTCAGTACTATCAAAACAGATACATAACCATCACATGTCATTACTGTCATAATCCCTGAAGATACAAGATTATTTCTTATATTATTAGCCTAATTTCTAGTTCCACCTCCTCACTTTTCCTGTCCCACCTCCTCTCCCTCTCCCTATTCCCTATCCATCCTTCTCAACTTCCCCTCCTCCTATCCACCCCCCCCNCCCCCCTCCCCTCCTGCCCCTACTGCTCCCTTTTCCTTTCCCCTTCCCTTTCCCCTTCTCCTGCCTTTCCCTCTTCCCATCCCCTAGCCCTTTCCTCTCCTTCCTCAAATCCCCTTCTCCCGAAAACAGACTTTTTCTCAACTCACTTTCTGACTCTGGTAGTGAGCTGGTGATGGAAGAGCTTGTAGAGGTCATGGAGGTCATTGACGGACTCATGGGGCCAGCCCTCCCTTGATACTCTGCAGCAACTGTCAAAAGAGGGAGACAAAAGGAATTCTAATGGTTATTTTTCTTTTTTTCTTTTCTTTTTTTTTTTCAATATCAGGTTTGATACACTTGTCATCATTGGAAACAGGAAATACTGATATCATCTGTTTGAAGCCAGAAGGGCATAAACTCATATACTTCCAACACAAAGTTAACGCCCTTTTAGATTTGAACAGACGATCTTCACTATTTTCAAGTTAGTGTGGAGTAGTGGCAAAAGTCAAATTATTATAGAGATCCTCTTTACCTTAAACAATTAGGATACAGAGAAATCCCTCCCCAAACTGTATATTCAAATGCTGCAACACATCTTATTATCATCATAATAATAGTTATCACCAGCATTATAATGATAATCATCATTATCATCTTCACCATCTTTACCATCATCATAACCATCATCATCATCATAACCACCATCATAACCATCATCATCATCATCATCATCATCATCATCATCATCATCATCATCATCATCATCATCATCATCTTCACCATCATCATCATCATCATCATCATCTTCACCATCATCATCATCTTCTTCACCATCATCATAATCATCATCATAACACATCCTTACCTTTCATGGCATTTGTGTGTGCTACCCAAGCACCCGGGTCAATGGGTCTTACCGGCTCACCTGCACATGATGATAAATGATAATAAATGATAATTTACACATCATTTATACAGAACCGTGCTCATTTTTCCTGTTACAGATATCAAATCTACTAAGAATTTAGGTCATACATATTCATCATTATGCAAATATATTTGACACACAGACTTTCACAACACTGGATTTCTTGTGAGAGGGACGGGGGAGGGGTAAACATAAAAATCTCTGAGTTCAGACTGATGGGTAGTTTTGACATTGATCTAATTCTGCATAATGATGTATTGCAGTATACAGTATGCAGAGACAATATGACACACATAAGCCTGTCTGTACTAGTTTGGCCAGGAGGGATTAAACCTCCCTGCAGTGATCACTGAAAGGTGGTTATCTCATCAAATCAGCTCTCAATTAACATAAGAAAGAAAAAGGGGATCATGGGGGACCAACAGGTATCAGCTAGGCCTTGTTTTTATGAATAGAGGGCGCAAGTAGATACCAGAAGTGCAGACAGGCCTTTTAACGGAGTGTTGTAAGCACTTGGTAGAATAAGCTTCACTCCATCAAACTATAAACTGCAATGCGTTTAGATTTCAATGATTTCAACTTAATCAGAATGGAAATCGACTATTCAGGAAGGAAACCATACAATAAATGAACATTAACAAGAGGTATTTTTGAACGTCGTGAACTCTTTTGAGCAGCCATGAAGGAAATAGGACTATATTTTTTTTCGACAAAGGAAACAAAATATTAACTTACTTCGTGGAATGGTGAAGTAGCCTTTCGGTGAGGGGTCCCAGCATTTAGCTACCACTAATTTGATAGGACTGGTGGAAGGAAAAGAGAAGGAAACAATTAGCAAAGGTAGCGATACGTTAAGTATCAAAATGAATGGAACTGATGAAGAGCGTGCAACGTTTTAGAGGGTTATAGCTATAAAATGCCTCAAAATCACACATTTTTAATACCTGGGATTAATTCTTACTGCCAAGTCTATGGAAATTAATTTCATTTCTATTTCAGAATAATACACAAGAAAAAATTAAAGAATACAAAAATAATCGGGCAGCTTAAAAAGATTTTGCAAGGTTGAAACTGACGTAAATGGCAGAAAAACTACCCCCCCCCCAAATTGAAAAAAATAAATATAAATGTGCTACTACATTTCAGTAAGGTAATTAAATGATGTCAAAAGCCACCCGTGTAAGTTACGTCATTAATGCACTAGCGTTATATTTGGTTTTTACTGTCCTGAAAATATTATGCATTTTTCTAGTTACAAGGTTTTATCACCCCTACCAACAATAGGACAGTGTCCAAAGGTATCTGATAGACTTTTGAAGAAGAAAAAAAAATAATTATTATTAGAGCAAGGGGGTATTACACAAGCATCCTAAGTCCATCTTAACTCTAAGTTGGGCATAAAAATTACGGAGAGCCATGTGTAGCCCTAAAATAAAATATATTCAAAAGCAAAAATTCAAGTATTTTAGACTTTTCATAAATTCCACATTAAGAACATGAAATCCTCTTCATAATTGAAAAAATATGAATGATTTGAATCAACATTTTGTGCCTTTAAAAATAACTTTACAAAATATTTTCAAAGATGCTAACGGCTTTCCATCATTGTTAAGTCCAACTTAGAGATAAGTTCAACTTAGGATCTTTGTGAAACACCCCCCCCCCCCTTCCCTTCCCCAGACCTACCCTGGTTGATGAACTGCTTCTCTTAATACTCTGACCGCATCATCGTTACTCATGTTCTCAAAGCTGACCTCGTTGACCTGAGGAGGAACAGATAAGAAACAGATGACATTAGATTATAGATAAGATGTTAGGAACATTGCCAAATAGGATGGGGTATACGGTAACAATTCAAATTCTCTCTTTTTTTTTTGTTGCTTTAAACTTCCAAATTCAATATCAAGTGCTGTATATGCTCTACATTTCTTCAAAGTTCTTTATTGCTTTAACCCCCCCCCCCCTCCCTCCCTCCAAATTTAATATAGACTAGTGTTGTTGATGATCTAGAAAACTGCAAAGTTATTTATGGGTAGGCAACTTAAGTACCTCTTTCAGTAGGAAATAGTTTTTAAGGGAAACAAAATACAGTGAAACCTGTATATAAAGATCGCTCAAGGGAAATGAGAAAAGTGGTCTTTATAGGCAGGTGGTCTCTCTGTATAGGTTATGTTAGTATATGTTTCGATAAGAAACCTCTTTCAAGGGAAACAAAAAATGTGGTCTTTATAAATAAGTGGTCTTTCTGTACAGGTGTTTGCTAAAACAGTTTCCACTGTACGTGGTCAATGTAGACAGATGGTCTTTCTGAACAGGTGGTTTCACTGTATTTCATACAGTGGGTCATGGGTCTACTCAGATAAGATATGTATGATGTCTTCTTACCTGAAGGATCATGTCTCCTGGTTCTACCCTCCCATCTGCTGCTACTGCGCCCCTGTCATCAATAAAACAAAAATATATATATATATATATATATATATTTTCAGTTTTTCACTCTCAACCAATCTCACATTATGACTTAAAGGGATCGTTTAACAATGTTAAATCTGAGATACACGGCCCTACGTGTTATCAATGTCTTTGATATGGTGTACTATTGAAGCCCTAAAAAGTTACGCTTCAAAATGATCAAGAAGTGCCTTAAAAAACTAAAAATCTGTGAGTGACCGGTTTTACCATACTCGTTTCCCACAGTAGACTGTAGTGTTATGAAAACCATTGGGCAAACACACAATTCGGTTTCGATTTCCAATCATAAATATCTTGATAATCAGACATGCCATTGGCTTGTAAAAGTGATGGGGTTCTTCCTGACAGACCTAAAGGTTTATAATTATCATTGCAACATGAGCTAAATCCAAGATTTTGTTTCAGAATCTGAGACAAAGTTACCGGATCCCTTTAAAGGGAGAAGGTCATCAGTTTCCACAGGCAGTAAGTTATTATTCGCCGACATCAGACTTGGTGGAAACACCAATAAAGGGTGTACAAGTCTGCACACAGCAAACCTGTGGTCCCATCAAAGAAATATCCCCCCCCCCCAGTTTCTAGGAGAATCATTGGTTGAGGGAAACATAAGATAATGACTTTGTACCTCATTGTGAATCATGCATTGTTAAGACTACTTGAATTGCCTCTATAGCACAGGTTTTTATAAGCTTTAATTTTGAAACGAATAATATCCGACATGGCAATCATTATCCAACTTTCATCAGATTCATAAGCAAATCGGAGAGTTAGCACACACAAAAAAGTGCATCACGCCACGTCTCATGAAACAAAGAAATACTCTTTGCTGTACCATTTCATAAAAGAGATGTTATGCACTAACATAATCTCATTTTCATAATCTAAATGAAGATATCAAAATGAATTCAAATCAAATAAGATCAGATTGAAATCTCATCCAATAAGCTCTTTGTTGAATACATTCATCTGCTACATGTATAACACTCTCTATATTCTTCAGGTTTCAGAGTTGTGTGATTATTTTACCGCGGTGAGAATATTTTCATTATTCATCAATAATGTCTCATTTGCTATAAACTTTGATATTCTTCAGGTTTCATAGTTGTGTGATGTTTTCACCGCAGTGAGGGAATTTTTCAATAATGATCAACAAAAATGCCTCTTTTTTTTAACTATTTCCACATTTCTAGTCACATCCTTTGCACTTTCAAAATGAGATGACTCATCAGCACGATCTACTTTAAAATAATCATTCCAACACCAACAAAAACATACTTTTCTGTGACAAAAACCCGAGTTATGCATCAAACTGCCAAATTTGATTACCATTCTGTTAAATCAAAATTACTCCCAAATAGCAAAGAAAATTGCTGGATTTTTAATCAAGAGAGGCTGAGCGAGAAAAGTGCATATCGTTCATCAAGTATTGCCTACAGCTATGCCGGGCCAGGTTAAAGGCAATTACAACATTGAGTCACATTCCAAATGAGAAAAGCACACATTGTTGTCATTCTTGCCATATCTTGGGAGTAAATTTCACAAAATGTGAGTCACTGATTAAGAGTTAGGCACTGACACAAAGGCAACGCAATGATAACAATTTCAAACCCTATTACGAAACCCATCAACTGAGCATTTATTGGGGTTTGCATTTTAATCGCAAGCTCGGCCAGTCCGCAGCTCCTATGATAAATGTCGTTAACCCCTCCCTTCGAGGAAAATTGAAAGTGATCGGTTCTTTATTCTGCACCATCCTTAATATAACTACATTGTCCTCAAGACATCTTTGAGAGCATTGTGTTACAGCATGTTTTGCAACTAGCAGAACAAACATGTTTTTGTCTTCATAGGAAATGTTGTGATTACGATATCGCGGCATTAAAGAAATCAAATTGGCATCCTTTCACCAAAATATCAATTGAAAAAGGAAACCCAATAAAACAAGATGTTGGTACATCATTTATTTTCTGTAAAGCAGATGCAATGCATGAAAACAAACTTTTTTTGTGTGTGTATGTACAATATGGAAAGTAACAGCACATGCATTTGATGCTTTAAGGGTACATTTATGCACAATTTTGAAGGCAGAATGAGCGATTTGAAACGCTCATCGTAATCGCAGTTCCACGATGTACTGTTTATGCTCACTTCTCTGGCTCCTCCAGGCATGATTCTGGCTCGAGTCAAAATCATGCCTAGAGGAGCCAGAGAAGTGCAGTGCAGAGTCTGCACTGCGCATGCTACATGTACGTTGACCCCATTTAAACGTGTTTACAAATGATTGTGTGTTTATGCTTCCCCAGAATCGCTTCCCCAGAATCGCCGATCCAAACCGCACCTTTTTGTGAGTTTACGATCGGCGATTATGATCGCTGTTTTTCTGTGATTCTAATAAAATGAGAAAGGACGCAACCGTGTTTTGAACTAAAAGTGTAACAGATGCCTCATTCTGACCAGAAAAAGCTGAGCATAAACATACGCTTAGAGTCAAAACCTCAGCGTGAAAAGCAAAAGAAAAAAATCGAGGACATGGACATTTTCATAGGGGAAGAATTTGATTTCAAAATGAGGATAACCGACGAACTAATAAAAAAGGGGAAAAGAGGAAAGGAAAATGGCAGACCAGATAGCATGTAGATTACAGAAATTTAACAAATATAAGCAAAAAATAACATGTATGAAGAGAAGACAAACTGAAGCTAATAATTTGATTTCTTACCCTTTCATTATGGAGCCCACATAAATGCCACCGTCTCCTCCTTTATTACTCTGACCAACAATACTGATGCCAAGAAAATTAATTTTATCTGCAAGAAGAAAATAAAAATTTTGATATCAATATAAATAGACATCCTAGCACACAGAAGATTCCTACAGAAGTTTGTATTCATCTTACTAGTTCCTTATACTGACGATGTTAAGATGTTAAGGAACAAAGGTTGATTTCTTATCCTTTCATTTTCTTTTTTCCCCATTTATTTTTCAACCTAATAATACTTGCAGCTAACAGCTCTTTTGCGTGACATACTGTCACACAAATATAAAACAACATCAAATAAAGCTTCAATGAACCTATCACAACATCATTTTGCACATTCAAAGAAAAAATATAAAATGGCTGTGGTAAATTTCGCATTACAATAATCATCTGTCTACTGCCTAGTACATGTTTCATTTTCTACATTGTTTAAAAACAGTTGAACTAGAATAATTGAAGCAAAAAAAAAAAAAATAATAATGAAAGGAACAGAGGAAAGGAAGAAGGTTCAACCCAGACCACTACATGTATAACCAAATGTCATTTTCAGTATGTCAAATAATTTCAATGACAACATATTCAAATATACATTATTTTCTGGCGTCAAAAGGCCATTAACAAATTAAAGCACCCTTCTTGCTCCCAACGAAACAACATTATTAACAGAATCATGTCCAGTTTACAACAACAACAAAATGAATACAGAATGCCGTCAAATACAAATCAAATTTGAGCCGATGACTTACCTAAGTTTAATGTGACATTAATGATGTTGAGGGACATTGTTGAGTCTGTTATACTACTGAAAGATGATGCCTGCAAAGAGAAAAGAATAGAAATTGGAGTTGATCATAAATTTGTGTTTAAAGTCTAGAGTGCATACCACATCCACAGTTCAAAATCTGCTTCAATTCTACATCCACAAGGGCAGAATGCAATCACTTCATGCACAAATTTAGAATAATCTGATGAAGATGGAATAGATTAATACAAGATAAAATAAATGAATAATACATGTTTACTGTAAAGCATGAAATTTTTTATAAATAAAACCTCACAAATTGAAATTGGAGAAAAAAGCTATCTATTGTATTTTTTTTTTTAAGATTAAAAAAAATAAAAAATACTTGCACCTCAAATATTCCCAATACCAATAGTTGTTTCAAGATGCCTGATTGTAGAGACATACATATACTGCGAGGGGGAGATAAAGGGCTAAAACTTGCTACATGATTCAAGCATCAAAATGTACATACATCTATTCAAAGGATTTCATAATCCTTATAAACTTATATAGGAAGAAATGAGACAATCTGCATAAAAAGGCAAGTGATTGGGTGAAGGTCTGAAAGACTCTAAATTCACACATGTGGGCAGTGATTGAACTCCAAATGTTATTGCCATGTATTCTTGATCTTGTTAATTCTGTTGGTACAGTATTGACTTGAAATCCACGTCCCCTAAAAATACTTGAAATCTAAGACCCCCAAAATGAATCAGAAAGTTTAAAGCTGATTAATACTGAACTTCCTGCTCCCTTGGCCAGAGTTTAGGCCTTTCTTGGGTGACCAAAGCTCCATAATGTATTCATACATGTACACTATCAATTCTCAATGACCCTTTCTTTCTTTCTGTCCCTGTCTCTCTCTCTCTCTCTCTCCCTTTCTCCCTTTCTCTCTCTTTCTCTCTCTTTCTCTCTCTCACTCGCCCTCCCTCTCCCTCTCTCTCCCTCTCTCTCCTTCTCTCTCCTTCTCTCTCTCTCCCCCTCTCTCATCTCATATAAATTCACATTCTTCAACAACAACAAAAGGACCAATTCAATAGTCCTCCCCCCCTTCTCTATCCATCCATCTTTCTGTTTGTCTGTATTTTCTTTCTTTACTTCTCCATCTCTCTGACACCGACTTGCATACGTTAGAGCTACATGTACACAGTGTGCCTGAACTGTATTTCATCCTATTTCATCCTATATTACGACAGTCAGACCCACCTTAGCAACCATCTTTACATAACAACCAAAGACCCCTTTCCTTAACTCTGAACAATATTCCTCACTGTAATGTAAATTACATGTAAACCACCTGCCTCTTAAAGGGGAAGTCCACCCGGATAAGTAGGATTACATTTTCGTAAAGGGAAAATGTAGATTTTTTGAAGTTTTTGAGTACAGAACGATTGGAAGGGGACCTTGCGAGATACTTCACAGCGTTGCCAATTTGTGTTTGATTGATTGCACCTTCAACCAATCATAACTTTCTTATTTTTAATCGGATTTCGCTCCAACTTTCACTGACCTGTTTCTCTCATATTTCTGCTTCTATTAAAAAAATAATATCAGGGTGGACTTCCTCTTCAAGAACACGTTTCATATTTCCCTACAGCAGTTTTAAGGCACAGGCTTCAGCGTTATTCCCATACTTACTCTGTGTACTGGTGGCATCTTAGATCTCCTCTTCTTCTTGCGGTTCTTTGGTGGTCCCCTCATCGGCCTGGCTAAGCTACTCCTTTCAGTGGCACTACTGAATCTACTGCAAGAAATTAAACAAGAAATATTGATGAGATTACTACAAGTATGTTAAGCAAAAATCTGATCTTCTTTTCACATCACTTTGAAAATATGTTTATTATATTTGTATGCATGACTATGTCTATGTTTGATTGTTTTTGTTTTCTGTCACATCAAAATCATTTTATTGAATTTGTCTTTTTCAATAGATGTACAGTATATGTTTATACACTATGTATATCCATATACATGTACCATGTAAATACCACAAATTTCCATTGTTAAATTGACAATATTAATAAACCTTAAAATTCCTCAATATGCCAAGATAGATAAAGATGATGTAGTAATGATTTTTGTACATTAAACACTATGAAAAAGTAAAACTGTGACGTACTTTTTACATAACATGCATATGAATTGCAACGGTGTGAAGTCAAATTGTGAATTTACAACGTCTCAACTTCAAGTTCTTATAAGGCCATGTTCTTCATGACTTATTTTATTAATCACCTTTTAATTGAATACCCAATAGCAAACACGCTTTCATTTCACCAGACAAATGCTCTTCTTGAAGCACAATTGAACAAATATAATATAGTTTCAAGGACATCTACAGCATTCAACCTATTAATGTACATGTATATTTAACCCCACAATAAACTCGCAAATATTTGCATATTTCGAGCCGAAATTGAAAAGCACGCCACACAAGATTAAGATTTTTGAGAAAATCTTCACACTTCACAGACAAAGATCGAGCTTGACTGAACCCCTTCAGACAACCAAAACTCATTGTATAGCTATATGAAAATCACATACATGTAGCTATAGTCGTTATTTATACTAGTCTGAATATCGTATAACAAAACGTTGTATAGCAAAACACATGCTTGAGCATCGTTTCAAATGAAAACTTGATAAAAAAATCGGGCTCCAGTTCTTTTCTGAACGTCATATGGTGCGAAAATCGTATAACTGGGGGTAGAGGGGGAGGGGATGGCTTATCGTGAGTGCGCATTGATGATTGACAAGCTGTCATATCAACTGACCTCATCAAAACTAGTTTCTTTAAATGACGTTTCTTTAATCGATGTTGTTATGGAGTGCATATGGCCCTTTCACATAACAGTAATTATTGATACGTTTCATTTATACGATATGTGTCTAAATTTCCTCTAGTCTGAACAACCTATCGTTTCCATACATGGACTTTGTCCAAACTTGAAGTATGGAAAACCTCATAAAGCCTTCATATGGTCTGTCAATATTTGGCCTCTTGGCACGCAGCTATCAGTTTATATTGCACACAGATTATGAATAATTTCTTTCTCTATTAATGTCAATACTGACACAGGTGATGAGTTTGCCTTCAGAAGGGGGAGAAATTTGATTAAAAGTGGTGAAATCCAAGTCTTTGTGGAGAGCACTTCAATTTACGACAAGGTGTTCTCCACAACAAAAGTTGCTGAAGCATATACAGATATATACTGTCAGAGTCTTGACAGTAGGGACTCGTTGTAAATGGAGGCCCATGTCAAATATTAATTTTCACTAAATAAAAATACACATATACAGAAATTCAGATGGGATGCATTTAAATGGGATGTTATTTGATTTTATCTCGCTACTTCTACTATGATTCATAATGCATGCATGCTTCTGTATTTTTATATTTGTTCAGATCGCATACAGTTCGGCAGATCCATTTCATGATGCATTCTAAAAGCAAACAGATCGCTACAGTTGTAATTAAGTATTAGAGTTAGCTCCCTTCTGGCTCAGCAGACGGTCTGATGATAACCTTAAAGGTAAAAACCAAAAAAGGTTTTGGGAACACCCCCTTCTCAAAAAATGAAATGGAAGCTATATTACCAATCATGTGAAAGAATATGTTTTGACCTATACAGGATGATACAAATTTTGCTGAGAAACCGCCTACTAACTGATCTATTTGGTAAATTATTGGATCTATTTGGACCTGATAGATATTGCGCACTTGTCGCATAGTCCCATATACATCTTTCTGTGTACAGTGCTTGTAACTTTACCAAGACTGGGCCGAAGTTCTTATCATTTTGTTGATTCCAGAACCTTGCAGTACATACCAATACTTATATGCTAGATGATAAACCTTTTCTGATCAATTCCACAACGTTTCTTTCACAATCGCATGACCATAACTTGGTCTTTATCTTTAACAGATCTACTTATTCAGAATTCTTTAAAGATATTACAACTTACCTGCTGTCGTCATCTGTTGATTCAAAGCAGCTTGTGGAGTCAATGTCGCTGCTCATCAACGTTGACGAACTCTCGTATCCATGCCCGCTTCGATGGTGATGGTCCCTCTTGCTTCTTGAAACTGCAAGAAGAAGTAAAAAAAGGGGGACAAAATATGTTTGTTAGTTCATGATTCACAGAATAGTTTGTACTCTTCTATAAACGGATAACATAATTGCAACTTGTAAAGAAAGAAGGAAGGGAAAAAAAAGCTCAGTAGTATGTAGAACTAGAAGTCATCTAAGAAAATAATCTGTTTTTGTGAAATCTGACAATGATGATCGTGGATGAAGCATGTTTATCAAATCGTCAACATTCTTTGATGAGTATTTAATGTACAGGTAAGCTCAATATACATACATGTAAAACAACTTAACCCATTGCTTACGGGAACCTGGTGGTCCCTGTGTAAAGTCTATGGGAATGTGATTAATCAGTAGTCAACGGGTTAATTGTTCAACCAGCGAGCATAGAGGTGTATTTAACATCCTTCAAATTTGAAGAGCTTTCAAAAGACAAAACTGCCACATATCATAAGCAAAAAGACAACTGGGCACTGTTTCAGGAAACAATGCGCTGACAATTACCCATTGCCAGGCATGTTGAATTTAATACACGCATTTGAAAGGGTTGTCAGGGAACTTGTACTGATGACGGTCTCGTGAAACACTTTCCTGTCCTCCAAAACACTGTCTGATTTTTCATGTTCGTTTCATTCATTTCTCAATAGGTGCTTCGGTGTTGAATAGGCCTTATGCCTCGAATCAAGTGCATTTCATTATACATAAAGTTTGAGAAATATTAATTGACGTAAGCACGAATGAAAAGTGATAGCAGAAGACATTTCTTCACAGATATTTCATGCTAGAAAGTCATATTGAGCAACAAAAACAAATGCTGAACTATTGTCTTGAAATCAAGAGTGCATGCAATTCCTTCCGAATTTAAAACATATTTGTATACAAGCCTTTATGCTGTATCTTAAGTGTAAAATTAAATAACAATATGCAATTCTCTTGAATGAAACATTCATTCACTATCTCTAAGAGAAGCACATTAACGCTTCGTGAACTGAAGTAACATTTTCATCTCGCTTCTGAGCAGCAAATCAGAGGCACTTCAACCTTACAATAGTCTTATTGAAAGCATTGGATTAACAAACTAAAAAAACATTCAAAACACCCATCTAAAAGTCTTNTTCTTCACAGATATTTCATGCTAGAAAGTCATATTGAGCAACAAAAACAAATGCTGAACTATTGTCTTGAAATCAAGAGTGCATGCAATTCCTTCCGAATTTAAAACATATTTGTATACAAGCCTTTATGCTGTATCTTAAGTGTAAAATTAAATAACAATATGCAATTCTCTTGAATGAAACATTCATTCACTATCTCTAAGACTAAGAGAAGCACATTAACGCTTCGTGAACTGAAGTAACATTTTCATCTCGCTTCTGAGAAGCAAATCAGAGGCACTTCAACCTTACAATAGCCTTATTGAAAGCATTGGATTAACAAACTAAAAAAAACATTCAAAACACCCATCTAAAAGTCTTCACATCATTTATACCCAATCAGAGATCAGAGATCAGATTCCAGGCAAAAATGGAGAGCTTTCAACAGATTTTTAAAAGCATTCTTCTGCGATCACAATACAAGTCTTGATGAAGGACTATTAAAATAGGGGGGCTCTATATGGGATGATAAAGACTATACATTACTAAATCTTCACTCCATTAGATACAATCTATCACATTTCATCAGGGATTTGTGTCCAAACGATTGCAAATCCCCTAGCTGTTTTTAAAGATAGATCATGCAATTATTCCGAACATTAAGGAATGTAACTGCTTAATTGTAGATCCAAAACTAATTCCAGCCTTCTTCAATCCTTGATAACTTTATATTGCATGCTGTTGACAAAGATATCAGTTTGGAATTGCTATTTTTCTGCAAACCATAGACAGATAAACAAATGCACAGTCTTCTTCTTCAGTGTTTGTTCTTTTCCCTTTTCAAGTAAATTTATCAATATGAACAGATGTCATTTTCTGATAACAACACCACAAGATTGATGTATAAAACTCTAAACTGTTCACATTATTTTCTTCTTCTAATAAATGAATAAATATGAATCTGAATGGCATATAATAAGATGTAATTTTGTGATTCTAACACTACAAGCACATTATATAAAACTTTCAACTGCTAAAAATTGTGTTTTTCTTCTGGAAATTAATGAATTTGAATCTGAACTGCATAATGATAGTGGTAACACTACAGGATGATGACAATAATTTCATACATGGCCTTATACCTGTGTAACGATGGCAAGCATAGAAAGTATAAGCCTCTGCTATGAGGTGCATCTGAATGGCCGAGCGAGCCGAGGAGATATTGTCGCTCCGGGGGTGGCAGCGGGTGGATCGGGCAAAGAGGACCGGGGGCAGGCAGAAACAGCGTGGGGATTTGATCGCAGAATTCCCCATACAAAATAAATACACAATTGTTTCACTCTGATGATAATATTGCAATGTCACTTATAAGATCAGTCTTATTGCTAATCCACTGATGATCCTTGTAGCACTAGTATCCAAAGAAAAGGTTTATGGTAATTCCTGATGGTCAACAATCCACTTTTAATTGCGATAACTGGCGAAAAGTGGCAAGCCTGCAAGCTGCAAATGTCTGATCTCTGTGTGTACAACATGTTGAGAAACAATAGAAATCTTTTTCCACAAGAAATACAAAATATGAGTATTGCTTGTATGAGCACACCTCACAAGGGATGATAAGATACATGTAGATACTAGCATAAGCTAACTGTACCTATAAATTCTCAAACATTCAAGAATACTTGCAAATATCCTGATTATGGCAGCAAAGGTATACTCCTTTTCGGCATCCATGATGAAACTTTCCAAGACATTAGTCAACCGATACAAATCTCAACTCACTGATGCACCATTAGTGCCTTCACCAATGACATCGGATTGTGAATGGCGAAGTACATTGAAAGAATCAAATCTAAAATCAAAACTGTTGACGTCTTGTCACGTGGAATGATACCCCAGCTGTCCGACTAAATTGGCAACACTGAAAGACAAGTTTCAAGTCCGCTTTGTTACACCTAACACTGGAGCTGTGCACCTTGTGATACTAGCTTGGAGCAAATGCCCTGATTAAACACCGCTCAACGAACCGAGAATGTTGAAAAGGAACATATCCTGGAGCTGTTAAACGAGACAGGTATTCATCATCATCATCATCTGCCTGCTACGGGTTTCCACATGCGACATCTAAAAGCCGTCACTCGTAAAGCCCAAGATAAATAGAAATCGAGACTGATAAATACTAATGAATCCGGGAATAATGAGACTGAAGAGGGGTACCCCTACTCCAGGAGCTTTCACAAGGGTCACTGATGACTGAATGGAGCGCAGGAGGAATCCCACCAACTGAGTTCACAAGGGTTTTTTTACGTTGCGCCCTCCTGTTGTATGTCCCCAGCCTAATCATGCAAAGAGAATAGGTTAAGGGCTGATTCAATCTGGTGAATAGGATTTGAAGATTTTACTACTGCTCTATAATCATCTCCCCCTCTCTATCCATCTATCTCTTTGAGGGTGCAATGTTATTGTCCTGGAGGACAAATGCTCCTATTGTGCTTGGTGGAGAAGTGGAGTGGGGGAGAAGTGGAGAGGACGGTGGAAGGGTCGGCAGAGAATGGTGCCCCACACTTTGGAAGTTCAAGAAAAATAGGTGTCCAATAATGAGAGGACTCACACAATTTCAAAGACAGCTAGACATTGATGGTTTTACCGTTAGGTGAACAAATCTGACGAAGCAAAGGACTACACCAACAAAACTCCAATCCTGATAGCTTACAGTTCAATACAATTTTGCTTTTGACTGACCGAACAGACCCGTAGCCAGTGATGACACGATGAGTGTAGCTTGTGAGGGACTGAACAGACTGACTACAAACTGTCTCCCTATTACTCCGTTTTCAATATCAATATAAGATGTCCATTCTACAGCGGCCGGCCGAGGTTTTCCTTTCTTTCTTTCATCCGTACTCCTAAAACACAAAAGCAATTACACGCACTGCACTTCTCTGCATGACCCATGGTATGGAAAGAAAGGGAAAGAGAGAGAGAGAGAGAGAGAGATTGTCTCTCCATAGATTCAATTGTCCCGATGATGATGATCTCGGTGTGCAAAAGGCTTGCTCCATGCCATCAGTGCTCTCTGAGAAATTGTCTTTTGAGTGAGCGGTCATTAAATTGCTATTTCAGCTCCAAATCAAAGGACCTTACACGATAACTTCTTTTAAAGGGACGGATAATTTTTTATTTAGCCTCTCTTTTTTTTCCAAAGGATTTCTTGCATTGAAATGGACCCTGAAAGAATGTCTGTATCAAAATCCCACAAGTGTTTACAATAACACTGGAGTCATAATAACACTTCCATTGAAATTAAACAGAATCAATATAATTGCACCAGGTCAATAAACCTCACAACTTTTTATGGGAGGTTGTAAAAATTAATATTCATTCAACGTTCTCCTCCAGTAAATATGAAAGATGACTTTAATGGAATTATTAGTCCTTAAAAATGGAAAAATGGAAATAATTCAAAGAGGAAGATGAATGGAATCGGCTGTGACAGCTCCACAACCCAATCACCTAACCTTCAATGTTAATGACCTGCGTGACCTCAAAGTTCACTGACCTCAAAAAGACATCATTCTTGATAGACTTTAGTTTTGTCACACAAGAGGGATATGATAATCCTCTACATGTACCTGTGGGTTGAAATCAAAGCGCAATTCATCATTGCAATGAATGATAACCTGTCATAATGATAATAATAAAAATGGTGCTTTTAAACCGCTTACCACCGAAGTCTCTAAACTCTAATTTTTAATGTTTTCCTTTCTATTCACTCGCTGATACAGCTTGTAGTACAGAGGGAAGCCTTCATTCAAATATTTTTCATTCATTCATTTGTTTGTTGTTGTTTTATCTGTTGAGGACCAGAAGGACAATTCCATCATTTCACATGTA
This sequence comes from Hemicentrotus pulcherrimus, assembly GCA_003118195.1. Lineage (NCBI taxonomy): Eukaryota > Metazoa > Echinodermata > Echinoidea > Camarodonta > Strongylocentrotidae > Hemicentrotus > Hemicentrotus pulcherrimus. The sequence continues at coordinate 48,293 of BEXV01000900.1, forward strand.
TATAGAGGTCATGACCTCAGCGCTCATGATGGCGCCTTTTATTTCAAAACAGCAAATTGTCATAATATGCTTACAGTATGTGCAAGTATGTCATGACATGCAGTCCCCCATATATTTTTCATGTGCAGTAGGCCTATTTATAAGATGATGACGTGGATCCTAACCAAATGATTGGTTGAGAGCGTACAGACGACCAGGCATTTATTTTGCCTAGCATGTCATTCTGATAATGACCGGTCATTAGTATAAAAAGAATCATGTTATAAAACAAACAAAACAAAATCTTATAAAACAAATAATACACATCATTTTGTTTGGGCATTAGTAAATTCAAAATTTCAAAACAGTCCAGACTGTTCCGAAGGTACATGTACATGTACGTTGTGTGGGTAATTCTTACTAATGCCCTCACTGTTGTGTATTATTTGTATATTAACACCTTCAAAAGAATATAAAACTCACAAAAGGTGTATTCGATTGTATAGGTAAGACGCAAATATATTGATAGCTATGTCCTTTAGAATACAGAGTGCTATCTCACAGACTCACACCTTTCTTTCTTTGCCCTTACAAATCAATGACCCCATATCTGTCGAAGCTCGAGGCTGTCTTTTCTGGATTTAGATTTCTCTGCAATATCTCCCCCATTAGGCATCTATCTATTGAATCCTCTTTACACATCATTAGTAAACATTAACCTTCGAGTATCATTAGGGAACTTGTATGCAAACAACGATGTAAACGCTCGGTGGGGGATTTGGAAACGGCTCAGCATCATTAAGGGTGACATCCTAGGCATAGGTTAAAGGTTATGACGAGCTCTGGTGATGAAATGTCATTTCAACAGAAATGGTCTGAAAGTTATTCTAAATAGTTGATGATACAGATACAGGTCTAATAGTATCCTCATAAAATAGGGAGTCATTACGGAATAGACGCTACTTGATTATGGCATGAGGGAAAAGGCTGGCCACAGTAACATGGATGAGCACATATGGGAGTACGGTTTTTATCAATAGCCCTATTTCTTTATCTTTATCTTTCTTTCCTTTTTACTCAACTGTCTTACATTTTACATCAATATTTTAATAGTAGATAGCAGTTCTAACAACCAGCATACATTTTGTCAATTCCATTTATATATTCCATTATGGTATGTTGCAATGCATTTTCCATCATAACCAAATTGAAGAGCAACTTTAAAGAGGCAAGCATTCCCTTTGCAGTGAATAGACTCACGCAGGGTGGGGAGAGGTTGAATGACAGCTTTCGGGACAGCGAGGGGGTTGTCTAAAGACTCTAAATAGTTTGGATAGGTTTCCAGGGCCTGGATCAATACGTTAATCCTGTTTGCGGAAGACTGAAGGAGGATGACATGATGACAAGATAATTGCTTGTCAATTTTTCTTGAAATGATAACTTAACAAGATTTGGAGAGGAGGGGCAGAAGAGCTTTAGATGTGGTGAAGGGGGAGGATGGAATATTGACTGGCATTTAAGGTTCCATAGACTGTACATGTGTCCATTTGTTAAATCTTTGGAAGGCTCAATTGAGCTTAAAGTCTTACCTAATGCAAGACCTTCTCCATTACAATCTACAGGTCAAAGTCAAAGTACTGTAATAAAGTTTGTTTCAAGACTTCTAATATTTAATGAATAACATTGAGGGCTACCAAAATTTACATAACAACTTTGTTCTTCAGGTGACTGTCACTATAAGCCACTGGGAATTTTGAAATATCACATTGAATTTACACCAAATTTTGATATGGATAATATAAACTCAACTTTTACTGATGAAATGTACTGTAGCTGTAGAAGAAAACAATTACTTGAAATCATTCAAAAGATAATAATGAAATCATCGATCGCAAAGAAACTGACAACTTCAATGAATGGAAAAAAAACAGAACCTCTACACATTAAGAATTACTGTTCATTCAATTCCCTCCATGTTGCAATTCCTGTAAGTAGGCCTACATAACGGGCATCACTCTCTCACACTCGTGCCCATGACATTGTAACCCACTGTGAAAGCGAGCTTTGATTACGAGAGGGGTGAATGAATGGAAATAGCTCTCGTCTCATCTCCAGTCATCCACCCAAGCTGACGTCTTGTTTCTTTGGGATAAATACCTAGACGCAAAACATTTATTCAGCACCTCCTCTCAAATCCCCATCATCGAAAGGAGATACAACAAAGCGAACGGGGCACATTGCAATGTTTCTGTCATCTGTGAACCCCACCATGACTTCTCCTCTGTCAAGACCATTGCAATATCACTGTATCAGATTCTGAGGGGCGGGAGTGCCGCTCTGCTATGGGCCTCTTCTCCAAACGATCTCAATGAAAGGAGAGGCGCTGACCAAAGGTGATGATGGTCAAGTTCAGAGCAGCAAAAAAAATCTAGTTTTATCTCAATTTTAAATCACCTTTCTGGACCCTGTTTCACAAAACCTGTTATCAATCACAAGGTACGATAACTGTTATAAGCTACTGAAATCCTTAGCTTTGATTGGCTAAGATCAGATTTGTGATTGATTACAAGTTTGATGAAACAGGGGCCTTGCTGTTGCTGAAGCACATATTACTAGACAATCTAATCTCAACGGCCACAAGAGGAGCTCTTGTAAGGACTACCGGTAATCACATTTCACATTTTAATGATAAAAATAACTAGCTAAAAACTTAATCTATGTAGAAACGATACTGGATATTGGTATTGCTCATCAACTTATATGCACTGATTTTCTTGGAACTTTTCTATAAAGTCCAATATTTACAGTTGTTTACAGTTATTAGCAACATATGGCTCCGGCTGGTCTTAAGGCAGGAACATCCATCTACAGGAAGGATTTGGTAATAATTGAGTTTTACTCTTTTCTTTTTCATCCCTACCTTATTAATAAATAAACGGTTCTCAACGAAAAAAATAAGTATATCAGTTCCTCATATTTCAGCCTTGAATATGTATATGTGGTTGATGAAAGTAAACAGAAACAGAGCTATCGCACAGCTAGTACATGTAGAAAACAATGGAGAGAAGTTTAAAGAGAAAGCAGAAAAAGTTAGAAAAGGTGCCAGCCTCACGTTTGATGTTCTTTCAGAAAAGTTTCAGGAACTATTGTTCTGAAACTGAACATCAAATATGAACATGAGTGGACTGTTATTGGCACAAATCATGGGAGTTTTCCATGAAGATTCCCCCCAAACAGTATTAACTTTCTAATTGAAATAAAACATATATGACATTATGCTTAATTCATACCCCCTTCAAAATAAATTCAAGAAATTAATTATACATCTTATATCTCATATTTTGAAGCCTTCTCATATTGTATTCAACAATATTTTCAATTTTCTCCTCTGCTTCTTAAATTTATCTCACAAAGTATTGCAGTCTATTTTTCTTCTCTCTCTCTCTCTCTCTCTCTCTCTCTCTCTCTCTCTCTCTCTCTCTCTCTCATTCTCTCTCTCTCTCTTTCTCTGTCACTTCCTACCTACATCTTTCTTCATTATTTATTTTTATTTCTTCTGACCTGATTCCCAAGAAAAACCATCTGTCCATCACCACCTCGGCTAGCTTCGCTCACAATATTTATCGACTGCATGTCACAAAAGACATCCGCCCTCAACCGGAACTCATTACCAACACCAGAACAATTGGGCTGGGACTACACAAAGGGCCAGCTACCAATGGGTGTATTGATCCCCATGTTACTGGCAGCACCAAGGCTAGCCTGGCAGACTGGTTGCTAGAGACATGACGTGGCCAATTTGAATGTCGAGATGGGCAAGGATTGATCTGGAACGGAATCCAATTAGGCCATATTGTTCTAATGAACAGATAACAAGATTATATTTAGTGGCATGAACGGTATACATGCTCGTGAATATCCCTATACTAATATAAGCATTACACCCATGGGAACAAGATCTGAAATCAACCTAAAAATTCAGTTCCACATACATGCATGCTTTTGAAATTACAAGGAAGTGTAAATTGTCAATCATCATCGTGATTGAAGCTTAAATTAATCAGTTTTGCAGCACTTTTGCTAATATTTGTATTTTAGAAGATTCTTGACAAATTTAAACCCCCATTTCATCAACTTGTACATGTACACACAGTTACATCTGGTTTAAGTAATCAGGATAAATAACCAAATAACTTTACCCATTTCTGCAAAAAGAAAAATTCTAATTCATTAAATCAAAATAATTCTTTAAAACATAAGTTTCATTTTCAGTGAAGATGTCTATTCCCAAATCTAAACAAAGCAAATCATATATTTGGACCAATTACTTTGGCAAAAAGCTGCCAGTTAGCATTAATCTATTGCTGTGTAATACCATAAACAGGTTGCTCTTTTGGAAGAAATGTTTTCTCCAACACTTATGTTCCTCTTAATCACTCGTGCAATGCCCCTTTCAACTTTCTACTCTCCCTCCTTCTCTGCCTCCCTCTATTGTTCATCTCAAGAGGCTAACCCCGCTTTAATCTCCTACGGAAGAGATTTCTCTTCAGCTTTCAAGAGGGTTATTTTCCATTCTCTGCCGGCAGGTGTCCCCTGTAAACATTTACCCATTAGCATTTCAATGGGAGGCACATGAACACCTGGATATAATTATATCGATGGTGTATTAGAGCTCTTGTGAAATCCATATTCTTCAACACCATACACTTTAACCCATTGGCAACTAGACTCTCTTATTACCATAGGCTTAACACAGGGAATACCTGGTTCTGGAGGTGATGGGTTAAAAGATTTATATATGTTATTCATATAGGGCAATATTGACATTCCCTCACTACTAGTGTACATGGATTCACATGTATTAACTAAATCTGATACTCATAAGGTACTTGCAATAGAGCCCCCCAAAAAGAAGAAAATAAACTTTAAATACTGTCTTTAAATGTATCATGTCTGCACATCCATAAAGACGTGAGGTAAGGAAAGATATAAACATTTCTAGTTAAGCCATCATAATCACATGCAGAGACTTATTCAAGACGTTTTACTAAAACATTATTGACAAGAAAATGTTGTCCTTTAAAACATTTTTTGTAAACCTCTTGAATTAAAGTCAAATAT
>BEXV01000900.1:62927-74306 GCA_003118195.1 Hemicentrotus pulcherrimus
GTGAGATGTCATTCTAGACAAGCTATGACTCAATGGGATTAATTGAATCACAATAATACGCTCCCCTGCACCATCATTCTCCCTCAGGTTTCAGTGTTTGTTTTACCAATCACAGTGATGTGACAGGGAGGAATCAGAGATGACAATACACATGACATCTTGGCATCCAGAAGGGCGTGACATCGTGCTCTCCTCATGGCACTCATCAGATCAGACGAGCCTCTATTTTGTTTTGTTGTTGTTTAAACTCCTAAATACCCCCTGCATACATCTATGACTTCATTCTAAAAGAGTATCAGCGTGTCCCCACACAAAACAATTTATCGCGAAACTCTATAAAGAATCATCGTATAAAGAATCATCGTATAAATTTCAGAGTGTCCACACACAAGAAACGTCGTCTAACTGATCATCATTTAAATTCCAGATGTCCACACACAGAAGAAAGTAATCCTGAAACTCCACAACGAAATGTCCTGCGGGGATGAAATAGAAGCGGAGATGACAGGTCAGGTCCCCTTTCGCGCGAGGTCACGTTAAGCCCCGCCCAGTTAGTTACATGTACACTAGTTAGACTAGTTCCGTCCACACACAACATTTTCGTGATTAGGCGTGATTCTTTATTGAGTTTCAGTTCGAAACGATGCCCAAACATGCGTTTCGTTAGACTAGTGAGAAGGGGTATCGCTATCGCGAAACGGTATAGCTAATCACGAAAAATGCTGTGTGTGGACAGGGGGTATATTGCATTTTATGAGTGTTCTGTATTATCGCACTTAAAGTGAAGGTTGAGTTCCTAGAAGAGGTGAAAAATAATTTGTAAGCGTTACATTATCATCGTTATTATGCAAGTGTGAAAGAACATCAGATAAAAAAGTACTTATATGCTAGATGATCAACCGGTTCTGATCGATTCCAGTTTTTGAGCATCAAGTAACGCCTGGCTGGAATGCTCCCCAGGGAGTGGAGATTGTAGCACTGAATCCAATGACCGGGGTAATAGTACATTTATAAAGCGCTAAGAGATAAAGTACTAAGCGCTACATAAAAGCTAAATATTATTATTATCATTGTTATTATCATGTCACACTTGGCCTTTATTCATAATGGAATATGCATCTCTAATATTCAAAAGATGCCCATCTCGGGCATCTCTTCACTTACCCCTCTAGCAATCATTCATAAACTTGTGGTAGTGTCGGGAGAAGTCCTTTAATAGTATTGTTTGAGCTTAAATCTAGTCACAAAAATTTACATTTTCTGCATTTTTTGTTTGGTTGAAGTATATTGTATAATAAATTAACTTTATATTCACCCATGCATATCCATCCTTCCAATTTGTCGGTTTCATTAATATAATACAAATTATTATCTATATGAGGCTTCGAAGTGGTTACAATCAACCAGTGTATTCAATATCTTTAGTGCCATACCCGGATGACTGACCAATATTATTTTTGTATTGCTCACTCTCCGAGAACTTCAACTATCTATATCGATATCAGATCGATATCATACCGATATCACACGGAAAAAATGCCATATTTACGGAGGTAAGGCAAAATTTCGTTATTTCGCTAATCAGCCTAATAATGATAATAATAATAATATTGTATGGCTTTGTTTTCGTGGGATACAAGAGTATATTGCTCTTGCTATGCCAATATGAGATTCGTCTTTGACTCGTCCAATATTGTTACAGCTCGAGCAATATAATCTTGTATTACACTCAAAGCCATCCAATATCATATAAGTATCCTCTCTCTGCTATACTGTCATTATACACTTGATGATCAAGTTTGTGACGTTTTTTCTTCTTCAATGAGGTCTGAAATATAAGACTAGTATTAGTCTGAGCTCATGACTCACTCCATGCAGGGCCTGATACCAAGCTGAGCAATTATTTGCATAATTTGCATTTGTTAGCCCTCCCGCCGGTTGAGTAATAGCGCCACTGGGAGGGGGCTCGCCCCTCACAGCTCCAAACAACAAAAAAATGAAAAGGCTGCAGGTTATTCAAGAAGAAAAATTTGAAAGGCAGCCATGCTCAGTCAAGAAAAGAAATTAAATGCTGCGCTTGTTCAAGGAAATTATTCATTTAACCCATCCCATGCATTCTGGTAGACGGTTCATTGCATTCAAACCTAGACATACCGTGTTCAGACTTCAAAAAAACATTGTCTAGCTATACAATATTTAAAGGTAACGACCAGTATTGGAAACGCCCCAATTTCAAAACATGAAATGGAAGCTCTTATTACCAATCATGTGAAAGAATATGGTTTGACTAATACATGATGTTAGAAAATTTGCCTGGAAACCGCCTACTAATTGATATATTTGGTAAATTAGTTTATCTATGGTCTGTGAGAGATAAACGCAGGTGTCGCGCACGTGTGTGTATAATCCCATATACATTGTACATCTTTCTGTGTAACGTGCTTGTAACTTTACAAATACTGTTTACAAATACCGGGCAAAATTTCTTATCATTTAGATGATTCCAGAACCTTGCAGTACACACCAATACTTATAAGCTAGATGATCAACCTTTTCTGATCGATTTCACAACGTTTCTTTCACAATGCAATCGCATGACCATAACTGGTCTTTAGTATCCTTACAGCAAAATATTCATGAGGAATCGGGGTCTCACTCTCTTCTGAAACTTGTATCGTTTTTTGTTGTTTTTTTTAATCATGTAAAGGGGCGGGGCTTATCATAAGCGCACACTGAGGATTGGCCAGCTGGTCGTGTCAACTGAGCGCTTCTAAATAAGTTTCTTTAAGTGACATTTCTTGATACACTATAAATAATAATAATAGTAATAGTAACGTTTATATATTGCTTCATACTACTAATTCTAAGCGCAGTACGGTGTTCTTTTCTAGTTTGTAAAACTCCTTTCGCTATGTGACGATTCTTTAAACAAGTTTGGTACAAATTGCATGTGGTCTGAACAAGCTAATATTTTGATGTAAGTGACGTAATTCTCTCCAGAATAAATATAATCAGCCTCCATTAGCATCCCACTGTTTGAGTGATTTCTATTAAGGAGTTACCTTCCAGTCTTTTGCTTAAAAATGTAAATGAATCCTGCATTATTTAATCAAGGGGCTAACCGGAGAAGACATTTACTCTCTGTTTTCAAACATTTAAGGCAAATTCTAAGCCGACGTGACTTGAATGAGCCAGGAATCCTGCCTTGCACACAGGTTCGCTCATAAAATATCTCCCCATCCCTCTCTGCATCTGAGACAAGATGTTAGAGATAACCATACAGACATACATGTTATTATTTATTGAATCTAAAGAAAGCATTAGTTTGGAAGGTATTACAAGATAATAATGACCATGCCCAGATTTGTAATATAGGCATGAAGAAGTGACAGAGCATCTTTTTTGTAAATCCTAAATGATAATCATTCTAATTTCAAGCTATCCCATTTTGTTGAATCCCAGGGTGTTTTCCTGGGGGGGGGGTCTTTTTGAAGGAGGAGGAATAATTAAAAGGACAATAATGTGCCAATAACATGTATTGGTGAAACAATCCTTATTTCACTAGTATTTCCATTATTTTTTTTCTCAATAATCTGATTAAAAATACACAATCATAAATAGATCAAGAGAGCTTTCAACCCAACACAATCTAGAATCAGCTTTTTTTTTTCTGATCTCGACAGCTCACCATCCCCCCTCATAGCACATTATCCTAACCAATTAAAATACCAAGACTTCATGTCAGATAGGCTACAGGTATATATGTCATCTTTACGATAACGATCAATCAAGCTGCTCGCTTGGGTCAGCTAGTCTCACTCAACACAAATTCAATCTGATTTTGATAAGATTACCTTCGCTATTTTGACCGTGACATTCAGGTGTATCGGCTTTCCTTTCCTAGCCATGGTGCAGCCCGACCCCTAATTTTCCAATGTTTAGTGGGGAATGTCCGCATAATGCCTTGTTTAGGGGGAAATTGCCTTGCCCAGCTGGTAATTCTTTGTAAATTTTCCAGGGATCAAAAGTTAACAGCCACTTGGCATCACATAATGATCAGCACTTTGCTGACTTAATTGTTAATTCCAAATTAAACTTGAACTGAAAAGAATAAAATCTCAAGCACCAAACACCCAGGGAAAAGTGGTAACCTTCACAGTCAAATCTACAGAGTTACTCTCCCCCTGTCTACACACAACATTTTCTGTGATTAGGCGTGATTAGGCGTGATTAGCTATACCGTTTCATGATAGTGATACCGTTTCTCAATAGTTTTACGATGAAATATGTGTGTGTGGACGCTCACTAACGATACGTCATATAACGAAACTAGTCTAACGAAACGCAGGTTTGGGCATCGTTTCAAACTGAAACTCAATAAAGAATCATGCCTAATCACGGAAATTTTGTGTGTGGACGGAACTAGTCTTACTAGTGTAACTAACTGGGCGGGGCTTAACGTGACCTCGCGCAAAAGGAGACCTGACCTCTCATCTCGGCTTCCATTTCATGACCGCAGTAGCAAACTGCGCACCTATACGACATTTCGCTGTAGAGTTTCATGATTACTTTCTTCTGTGTGTGGACATCCTGGAATTTAAATGATGATTATTAATAAGACGTTTCTTGTATGTGGACACTCTCAAATTTATATGATGATCTTTTATACGAGTTTCGTTATAGAGTTTAGCGATAAATTGTTTTGTGTGCGGACACGCTGTAAGTCTTTATCCAAGGCGAGACGTTCTATGGGCCCTGTACATTTTAATCTTGAACCCCTCCATCCATTGAAAAGGAAATTTAAGTGTGTAGTCTTCTTCATGAACATAAATTGTGCTAGAATATAACCCAAATGAAGAGAATGTCAATGGTGCCTCATATTAATGCAACAACAAAAAACAGTCCCTTGGGTACAAACTACTTTCTAATAAAAAATCATTTTATTTGATATTATTATTTTATCATTGCAAAACCATCATCAGGGGGTTAATTTTCTAGTCGGTCCGAGGTGTATGAATTCTGCATAAATATGATATCATTGGACTGGGGTCAAGTGTCAAGTGCTTCTGAATAAATGAATTATACAGAACAATTTTCTATCCAGGAATGCCTCATTTTATCCCAAGCCCTCGTACCAACAGGCAGGGGTAGATGACACGAAAACGGTAATCAAAAGGAGAACAAGACCCGACCCGGTCCTAAGTGCTGTGTTTATTTATCCCCGGACCTAGGGTGATCACCGGAAACAACTAGGGACTTGGAAGTTTGGGTTTCTAGGCATTACATGGATTTACACGGATGGGACTGGGGGCAGAAAAGGCTGCCAGCGACGGAGCACATTTATTCAACTGCTGGGAGGGTGATGAGGGTGGTGACAGTTAGGAGTAATTCCTACTGACGTGATACCAGATGCGTGTCACAATCAATTCTGGGATGCGATCTCCCCGGTGATAATGTTCCGAAGTTGCACCACATGAATGTTTTTCCAAGCTCAAAGGTGTCTCTTTTTGTACGCAAATGTCTGGCAGATAAAGAATTGGACTATTGGGGTTGTCACAATACCTTCACGACCAGAGAGGACTTCTATAAACATAACCTGCAGCTCTGGGAGACAGTCCGCTCTTGTAAAATGATCTTTATCTCCATTCTTCTTGCATATATATATCTTCAGGGCACATTCTTTTCACCATTACAAGCACATAATTGCACATTTTGTAGGGGATTGAAAGTAGGCAATAAAATGGTAATACACTTTCTGAATTAGCAATGATACCATCATGTTTTAGGATCAGATGCTGATACACATCTCCTCTGCATAGCAAAGGCAATGAATAGAAACTGCAAATCAAGAATGATTCATATACATGTACCACCAAAGACAAACCCTACAACAAATCTCATCAACTCTAAATATTTTTTCTTTATAAATGACTTAATTTGCATTTTGCATCTCTCCTTCAATCAAACAAAACAACCTTTTTAATTAAAAGAAAGGATACTTAATGGTCTAATTCAAATAACCCTGTCAAAATATAACTAAAAATGACATTTTTAGAACATCATGTAGGAAAATACCGAAATGCCATTTCAGAAAGCAGATATTGAAGCCTAAATCTGGATATGCACAATTCAGTGCTCTTTACTAAACCAATGGTTTGACACAACACGCACCTCAAGCACTTCAATCCCCAAATTTTAATTTTAGAAACCCAATATTTCAAGTTCAACAGGGACCCCATGCCAACAGACCCAAAATTTCAATTAGTCTCTATGGAGAGAGAGGGGGGTGGATATAACATCTGGAGCCCTTCAAAAGCATTAAAAATCTACCTATCCATCCTGTCAATGATGGCGATGAAAAGGATGATGATGATGGGGAGAACCGGAGAATGCAGGACAGCAGCGTAGAGCGCACTTGCTCCTTCATTGACAGATCTCCCATCAATTAAAGGTCAAAACCCTGGTGTGATGGGTTTACGTTAGCATTACGCTACCAAAACAACGGGACTTCATCCTCTATAATAACAGAAATGGGTTCCTTGTTTGGTTCTCCGCAGGGTGTGAGGAGGGGTTCATGACCAATGATCGCCCGCTGATCCAGATAGGAAGTTACGCATAATAAGGAGAGTAAACGGCAATCTTAGATAGAACCTACCCCTCCCCACTCTTTAGATGAAAGTAGCTCTAAGGCTTGCATATTCTTCAGTCATATTAAGATACCGGTAATAATTTTTTTTTAATTGTTTGAATGTATTCGGTGACTGCAAGGAGGGTTTAGGCATCGTTTGCAAAGGGAACTTGATAAAGAATCAGGATCGAATTGTTATATGAATGTACATGGTTCACAACCAGGCATTTCTACCAGGATAAAGAATATCATTTTCAATGATGGGGGCTGATCTCTTTCATTATACAATACAGTTGTTAAAAATAAGTATCTTTCTTCATACAATGTTTTTTTGAACAACAGTTCCCTACAAGTATAATGTAGTCTGAAGGACTGTAAAGTACAAGTAGCATTGTGCTATGGTGCTCGTTCAACATGGATTCTGATCTTATTCCACAGGATTCAAGTAGCTTCTTCAAGTTATATCCTTAGATGTATTGCAACCTTTAAATATGCCTATTTTTACAAAGAGATGATTCAGTTTGCTTAGCATTGTACGCTTGTCCAGAATAATCCTGCTATTTCCAGGAAATAATAACTGCAAGACATGCATAAAGAATAAGGAAGTATAAAATATCTGCTGCTGAATATCAAATAAAAATAACAATGGTAATATCTACTAAAGGTAAAAAAATCACCCAAAACATCATTATGATAAACAACAAATTCAAATTATTGAAAATTGCAAAATTCAAATAAGGAGAAAAAGCATGAATAATCTCAAAATTGCAAAGCAAAATTTAAAACAAAAATAACAGTGAATAAATCAAATCATTAGTTAGAACTCATTAACAATTAACATGAGATAATATGTTTAAAAAATTCAAGTTACACAAAATAATATTTGTAATAAGTCTGATCAATATAATGTTTAAAATATAACTCCCATGCTCGTAAAATAAAACTTAATCCAAAAAAAAAATCATAATCAATTACTTAAGATTTTTAGAACAAATTAATCTGGGAATAAACAATAGCAATAGGAATTATTATGGGGTTCTTTTAAATACGAAAATAAAAGTATTCTTGTGTATAAAGTTGGCACAGATGGTGAAGCTCTAAAAACACAACAGCTCCATCTAGTGCCCAAGCCTTGACAGTCATGCAACCCATTACAACAGGACAGGGAACGCTAGTGGTCTCGGTACATGGTATATATATGTGGGGCAACAGTTGACTACACATTTCTATTTTTTCTATTTTTCAATAAGTTATATATTACACACATGTCCAACAAAGCTACCAAAATAGAATTGGGATTTCAGGGTTTACAATTCAATATTACAAATTAATTATTGCAAAGTGCATTGACTAAATTAGGAATAAATATGATGGGGGAACTGTGTTAATCTACATGTTGTGCACACGATGGAACCCAAATCAAAATCCCCGCTTGAACAAGAAACAAAGCAAACAAAATATATAAAATCATAATTTTAAAAGGGTGATTAAATACAGAGCAAAATCCATGTGAAAACAAAAAACAAAAAATATGTATTGTATTTTTTATGTGCAATAAAAACAAGTCTCTAAATGAGAAATGCTAGTACTTACATATACTGTGCATATTTCTGACAACTTTATCATGGAATTAGGAAAAAAAGGGAAGATGTTAGAATTCAAAATATTATTTGCATGTGCACCTACATGTACATGTATTTTGCTAAATTTTGCTAAATGTTGCACAATGAATTATCAATTATTAAGTTAGATTTAGCATGATATTAGGACTTTATTCAATGACTTTCGCTGCTAATGGCTACTTCTTTGAATGGTAATTACATGAATGAATGACATTTATTTGAAGAATTATGAGAGAGAAATAGAATTTATAGTGAAAAGAGAAAATAAGCTTCAGAGAAAATGTTGCACACACAGTATTACCGGTAATCAAACTGTTTACTGATTATTTACTGTTTACTGATCTATTATATCAGAACTAAGCATGATTTATTCTTACGGTTGAGATTGAGATTAAATTTATTATGATTGACGAAGTGTATCTAAAGACAATACAAACTACCATTTTAATATTGCATGTTTGGAAACAGAAAGGTACTAAGTTACTAACTATGTGTAAAATGGTATTGGGTTAAAATCCTAATTCTTCTAGCTTCAAACTGATGACATATCTACAGGATGTATCCCTCAGTCTTTAATGTGGTTTTTAGAGGAGATCATTTAATGATTGTTGAGACACAACCATCTCAACAAACTTTTTGTCACTAATTATATGAATTTTAAAAAGGATTTCAAGACATGCTTAAAGTGTTGTCATCTTAATATCAGTTTATTTCTCAGAATCAAATGTATGAAAAATCTGGAATTGTGGAGACAACCAGACGTGACCCGGCAGCCTCCTACACTGTATTATACATCACTAACACTAACCCTTTCTCAGCTATCCACAATGTATTAAAAACCAAAGGTCATATTATATGAAAAATTATAGGCTAGGTGAAGAAAATAGCTTACTTCAAGGCTATAAGCATGGATAACGGAAAGTATGAAATTTTCTAAGATGTAAGCTACTTTAGGAGCACTGCAAGCAGACAGAAAAGTGAGAGTTCCATGTAGAGCGAGAAACTTTTTCAGGATTATGCTAAATCGCAGTGACCCAAGACATAAGTGATATCTGGGCGTTAACTCATCTTATATTTTCAGAGTTTAGGCCCTTCTCACTCTCAAGCAGACAATGTGTTCTAAAAGTTGTTGCTGTGCAGAGGAGCACTGCAAACATAGCGCGATGCGAGTGAAATACTTGTGTCTACCATGTGAGGTATAGTGCAGAGTATGGCTCTACGTGCGCTATACTATCCTAATACAAGAAGGCATAGAGAGAGAAAGAGAAAGAGAGAGAGGGGAAGAGAAAGAGAGAGAGTCAAACCAGAATAGACAGACAAAAGCTCTACATGTATGTAAACGTTTTGCAAACTGCATGCTATAAAGTGTGTGAAGAGTTGAAAGGGTACATGTATACCAGAGCACTGCAAATATCTTCAAATAAATGTTTGATGAAATCTATAGATGCAAGAAGGTGCAAGCTACATTGTACATTGTATGTGTTGGTGAAAACCATCCAAAGGTTCTGCGTGTATTATTCGTTGAACTCTGTGTTATTAGACAGAGGCTGCCAACTACATCGTGCCAAATTTTATGTTGCCCGAGTTTGCAGCTTTACAGTCAATTTCGAATAACACAAAGCCATTTTAATGATTGCAAACTTCAAAGTTACATCATTTAATGAATTGATTGATGGATGCATAACTATGGTAACGGATGAATGGCGGTCTAGGGGGGTGAAATGTGAAGTGGACAAGTAGATGTGAGTGCTGCAAGAGCTTTGACCCTGTTCATACAGACGGTGCAATCTGGACCGATCTAGACCAAAACGGCATGGCATATGAACAGGGTCTGAGAGAGAGAGAGTAAGATTAAGAGAGGATGAAACCAAGAACAAAATCAATCCAAAGCATAAAAACTCACAGTTATTGTACTTGTCTCTCCTCATGCGATGGTGACCTAGGGGGGAGGATGGCAAGGATATATGGATTAATAGGGGGGCTTGTGGGGGGGAGAGATTAATGATGGGGATTAATGAAAGGAGATGATTTGGGAGGATTCACGTGAAGATTTATGACACACAAACTTGACAAAGTCAGTCTGGATTTTACAGATCAGGCACATGTATACCCCAAAACAAGAATGACTCATATTTTTCCCCTGAATACCAGAAAGTATTCATATTACGATCAAACTACATGCCAATACCTGCAAACCAAAGGTCTGAAACTTCCAGGTGCTATGAACACAGATGCCCTAGCCTGCAAGCACAGACACATTTTCACATCTTATATCACATTTTGTTACAACTTTCTAATACAAAATTGCATCTCACTCTTGGCACAAATTCATATTTTATTCTGTCAACAGAAAAAAAAAAATGATTAGGCTGCTAAAGACTATACTTGTATGTGCATTTTCAAATTACAAATTGATTGCAAAAGCTAGTGGTGATTTACAAAAGACCTGTATAATAATCTACATTTACATGTACTTTTTGCCGTTAAGAGCCAAAAAGACATTAACTTTGTGTAAAAGTATATGTGAGTTAACGACCTTCTGGCTCCAAATAGACTATTTCACCTCTTGGGCACAAGACGGGTTTAACTCTGTGATAAAAGATATAAGCTAACGCCCTTCTGGCAGGATATGGTCTCTGATATGCAGAAAAATGTGGTAGTTTTCAGTCAAGGTTCAGCTCTGTGACCCAGGGAATTTCAAATAAGGTTTTGTGACCTAATGATATCAGCTCTACGTACTGAAGTTCTTGACAGAGACTACTTTATCAGCTGGAGCCCAGATGCTGCTTGTGTTTAGGTAGAAAGCTTTATCGAGATTAGCATTGAACTATGGGGGCAAAAAGAAAGGGGGGTATTTGAAGTGAGTGCACTAGATATTTCTAACATACAGTGCTAGGCATACATGTATGTTTGGGGTTTAAATCTGACTGCTTTACAAGTTTTCTCTGTTCAGCTTTTGTTGGCTGAAGAACATGCCCTATTTTGTAACCAAAGCCACACTACCACCATCATCTTCATTTCTTAATATTATCTGCAGTTCAGGATAAAGGCCTAGCCCTAGGCATCAATTGTATCAAATTATCTACATGTATGAAACATCCCTACTGAAATAACATTTACATCCACTTC
>BEXV01000900.1:74395-88806 GCA_003118195.1 Hemicentrotus pulcherrimus
CCCCCCCCCCCCCCCCCCCCACTAACACAAAACCAAGCATACATCTCAAAGGTCAATAGGGGTCACTCAAAGTCTAGTTTCACCAGGGCTGGGGTCAAACAGACTAATCTGTCACTCAATGGGGTTTGTTTACGTAAGGAGGCCATGTCTTACATCCATATCATTCACCTTTCATTTGACTGCATTACACAGAGTCTGCACATTGCTACATGGGTCTACCTGCTTGATTAAAGGTCCATAAGCTTAGTTACTATTGTCATGTTGACTATGACCTTTGTCGTATTGAATATTGACATATTGACTATATCTGCACATTGCTCTATGGGTCTATCTGCTTGATTAGTAGTCCGTACGCTTAGTACATGTACCTTTGTCGTTATGGACTATGAGAATTAAAGTCAACAATGCAATGCAATTCTAATGAGATCATGACTCTTATTAATTTGCTCTGCTCACAATGAGCATAGAACATTAGCTATACAAATCTCTTTTTATTTCATTTGTTTAAGTTTTCCACTTTTTGAGAGCATGAATTGATTTTAAAATTCAATCTCTTTAAATTACAAACAAAATGATTCATCTGAATTCTTACATTTCATATATTTCCTTTTTCTTTCCCAAAATGGTAAATTCGTTTAACGTATTTACACGACCGAATAGATTCATTGAATTGAATAAGGCGACATACACCACATAGATTTAAAAAACTGATGTCTGCGGCCTTGGCCATGAAAAATGAAAGTCTAGCTGATCCTGATCATACCACTAGACATGTCAATAAGAAGCATTGAATCTGGCAGGGTATGCAGGGTATGCAGGGTGTGCATGGTTTTATACACACAGATGGGAATCCATACAAATAGCATCTTGATTCAAGTTGCTTGAATGGTTTTTGAATTTGATATGCACAGTGGAATACTTTCATTGCCCTCTTCCAGCCTCTCTCTCTCTCTCTCTCTCTCTCTCTCTCTCGTTTGAACTCTCTTTCTTTCTGCTCTCCCCCTATCTTATCTTATTTCTTCCACTTCTTTTTTACACTTCTACACAAGGTCAATTTATTTGATGGTGATGTACATGCATGTCTTGACAATACAGAACAAATTTCATTTGATTCAATCAAACATGAAACACATCCAACCTGAAAGAGCAGGATTGTAATCAGATTTGTCCAAACAATAGGTCACATGACCAGAAAATGTAGGTCTGTCGACAAGGAAATGGGAGGGCATTACACATCTTTCATAACATTGTAGAGGAAAAGAACAAAAACTTGATGGAGAGCATTGTTATCTATCCATGATTACGCAATCCTACTTGTGAGAGGTTTACTTTCTTTCATTTCCAAATACAGGCCTTGATGTTTGCAACCTACTAACAGCTAAAAAGAAGATAACTCGTTGGAATTTATTCACTCCGACAAGACACCAGATTGACAACATACCAGTCACCCAAAAAAACACTACATAGCTCCAAATGGCCCAGGATCGGTTAGTTTAGAGTCACGTTTTCAGTGTGATTGAGGCATTAATTACAGAGATATATTTTATAGCGCCCTTCTGGCTTTCAGCAAGGCACAGGAGACCTACATGTACACTTTTTCACATACGGTACACTGACAAATTATAAAGTATCACTCTGTCGTTGCTTGCTGTTCAAAGGTTGTTCCAACAATTTCATTCAAATAGATATGCTGCAATAAACAACACTACGAGCTGCAGAATTTACGACAAACAAAGCGTTTCTATCTGGCTTGTTTACGAGTGAAGTTCCCCTTCAGCTATGTCATTATTAGAGTCTCCATTTCAGGAAGGGTTCGCGATCATCCTCATCTCATGTTGAAGACGTAATGCTGCCTGTACTTTTTGGTAATCTCGGCGTCTGGGTTTTTATTTATGGGCAAACCGCGTCCAGGAGTACAGTTGCATCAACATGCCAAATTCCTTTCTGAATATCTACAGGTCTTCTGATGTATGTTCCGTGCATACAGAGGCATTGCCTGGATTTTTCAATTTTTTGTTTGTGTTTCTCTCCTTCGTTTGCTTACATGTTTTACTTGGCAGCTTACGATCACTGTGGGTTACCATCTTATTCCTTCTCCAAACTTTCTTTCTGCTGTTGCCATCCCCTTCCCCTCCCCCTCACTCGTTCTCTCATATTCCCAGGGGAAGGATGGCTGTATGTTAAACAACAGTTCAAACTCTTGTAGTTTACCATATCTCCATAGCCAACCCCTCCTCTCCCTCTCCCCCTCCCTCTCCCTCTCCCTCTTCCTTCCTCCCTCCCTCTCTCTCTCTCTCTCTCTCTCTCTCTCTCTCTCTCTCCCTTGTTCATTTCTAGACTTTACCAACTACATATTCTTCTGTCCCCCTCTCTTTACAGAAATGCAGTCGGCATATACATCATTATGTTAAAGGCCCCAGTTTCCACTCATCATTCATTGTTATTTCGAAGAAAAAACATACTTCATCCAGCCTCAGACATTTTGCTCTCAATCTCTATACCCAAACCAATCTTTTATTTTCAGTATCCCTTAAATTATTCTTGCAAGCAAGTATATGCTAATCACCATACCTCTTCTCTCATACACACAAAAAAACACCACCACAACACAACAAGAATCCCTCCCCCATCTCTTTAGTACCGACCATACAAACATCCAGTTATGTGAAGTGCTAATGGTTTCCCTACGCCCCCCTTGGTGGCCTGGCCATTGTTGCACCCCATCAATCAGGGATCACTACCTTCCACAATGGATCCCCCCCCCCCTTGCCATTGTTTGGCAATGGGGTTTACTTGGACCAGCCCTTGCGACAGGCACAAAAGGCCGCTATT
This sequence comes from Hemicentrotus pulcherrimus, assembly GCA_003118195.1. Classification (NCBI taxonomy): domain Eukaryota; kingdom Metazoa; phylum Echinodermata; class Echinoidea; order Camarodonta; family Strongylocentrotidae; genus Hemicentrotus; species Hemicentrotus pulcherrimus. The sequence goes on from BEXV01000900.1 coordinate 77,228, forward strand.
CACGATCCGGTTTTTCAGTGGTCGGGAATAGATTTGAGCAGCTACTGTAGATTTGAGCAGCTACTGAATGAATTCACCCTCATCAACATGGAATGTGTGGGACTGCATTGAAAATTCTGGATGGAAGGGAGGTTCTGGTGTTGAAATACTTGAGTGTTATGTTATTCATAGGTCCCGGGTGTATACAGTGGGTAACACATTAACACCTGTGAGGGGCGCATTTTTTTTTGGGGGGGGGCGTACTAGCAACATGGAGAATGTCTTTTGTATCTCTGTGCAAACAAATACCAACCAAAGCACTATGTTTGGAAGTATGACTCAGCCGTAAGCCTTATTTAATTCACATTGACTACCATTTGCCTGTGTTCTCCATCCAAAACCTATCAGTGATATATTATTCATTTTGAGAGTAGCCAAACCAGAAGGCAGCTAAAATAGAGATTACTGTAGTATTGATATGTTTTTAAAGAGAGTGATTAAAATAAAATAATATCAGATATCTGGGCAGGAAAAGGTATCAAATGTCAACAACAACAAAAAAGTATTCACTCTAGCTATTTTGTCTATTCATTTTAGGGTGGGATAATTGAATATTACAAATTTTGGGGGAAAATCAACAGTTTTGAAAAAATCACTGAAGATGAGAACTTTTGAAAGTGTAAAGCAGTGTGGCAAGAGAACGAAATTGAAAATAAGAGGACCGACTTCTGAGAAGTCTTTTCTCCATTTTCAAGGATGAATGTAAAGAAACCAAAACGGTTATAAGCACCAGAGTGTGACATGCATAAGAAGTGGTTGGCCAAAAACACTTGGTTTAACTGTATGACCCCGTTCTCTCTCACTTTGAATGTGGTCTTAGTTAGACCACTCCAGAGGAACGGGTCTTGAGGAACGGTTTGCGAGCGTTCACACTCCGAGCAGTTTTTTATGGCTCAAACCGCTCCACGAGTCAAAGTGGTCTTGTTGCTATGGCAGCTCAGGTCAGCAGGTCAATTTTTTTCGCGCGCGGAATACAAACCGTATGTACCGTACTTCATGTTTCGCACGGAACGTCACTAGCTCACTTCCGCTCAAAGTACGCTTCCGTTCACATTGCACGTTAGAGCGGTCCAAACTGCTCTTAATAAGACCCGTTCCTCAAGACCACCTCCCGAGGTGGTCTTTTGGAGCGGTCCAGAAGTCCACTTCCTGGACCACTTTGACCGTTCTCACTCACCTAAGAACTGCTCCTGAGGATCGGGTCTTCGTTAGACTGCTCCAACGAAGTGAATGAGAACAGGGTCTATTTCACTTGCAAATCTTTTGGTATGTCATTGAGTCATACGTCCCTTCTCTCTGGCAAAATACTTCAGAACACCCTCTTCACACAATGACTAAACGTGTACCCCATTTCCACATCATAGAATCAGTTGTAAAAAAATAATGTGAAAGGGGTCTTTTCACTCAGACACTGCCAATCAAACGCCTACATGGAAATGCCTGTCATAAAAACACAATTACACATTCACCTAATACAATCCCAGACAAACTTGTATTGAAAAGTAAATACAAGAATGTCCCCTACCACTATTTGCAGTCTTCGCTGGAAAAACATGAGCCCATGTGATTTGCATTTCAGACCTGAACTGTGCAACAATTCACTGATTCTCCTACTAATGTGAAGTTATTTGAGAAGTCACTGCTGATACTGATAGCATTGCCAAAAGAATATAATTAGCCTACTCTTATATGCACATTATTTCTAAAAGTCTTTCCAAAATAATGTGCCAACCAATAGTGATTACATCATGAAAGTAATATAATGAAGGAAAAGTAACATAAAAAAGGAAAAAATTAGTACAGCCTAATGTATTTTGGCGAGCACCTGTGTATAAAGACCACCTTTCTATAATGACTACATTTTTCATTTCACTTCAAACATGTACTAAAGAAACCTGTATATAAAGACCACCTGCCTATATGAATACCACTTTTCTTGTCTCTTTCGAGAGGTCTTTATATAAATGTTTTGTCGTATTTTGAATGATGATTTATTTCATCAACCTGCAAAGAATTTAATATGTTAGGAGTTAAGCGTCCTGGGACCGTACTCCTTTTAGTCCTATATATGTGAAGGACTTGGTATTGAGGACTAATGTCTTTTTATAATGAAGGGCATTAGCACGTTACTAGGTTTCTAACTTGGGTCACGCGTTAAAAGACTACTGCTCTACTTCTGATCAATCATTCCTTGTTCATATAAGAGGGGGGGGGGGGGGGAACTGTGGGAATTACATTATCTCTTCACAGACTAATGAATCAAATAAAAACAAGATGGACAAGTTGTCCTGCCGCACCATCTCTCTTTGTCACCAAACAAAAGTCTGCAGGACATTAATAGCTAATCACCGGGACAGTAATTCAATAATTCACCAACATTTAGCCCCACGACTAGCCAGAGCCAGAGGAGATGTCTGAAAGTGTGCTATATTTATCATCCAGTTTGTGATGGTGCCACGAGGTGCTTCCCCATTAGCCCGAGCAAAACATGAGCTTGAGATGGTGGACCGACCGATCAGTACGTCTCAAGATTGTCTGGGGTTAAAGTTCCCTGTCTTCGTAGTCCTAGTGCGTCTTCACTGGCAAAATTAGCCCGCAAATTTATCAAATAAGCCCAAGTTTGCTCAAGACAACTGATCAAGCTAACATCATGAGCGAATATTTAACAGTGACATAGATCATTATTTCACTGCGAATCAGATTGTGCTTTTGTAAAACCAGAAACTATTGAAATCATGAAATTGTCACAAATTCTGCAAGTACCTAAGATTTGGAAAAAGTTCAGAGAGTGAAATAACGGAATGCCTATTGACAAACCACTCAATTTTTACAGTTTGTGAAAGGTTGTTGTGATCATACTGGTACTCATTTTCCTAGATCAGAATTAGAACGATGCTTTTTCAAACTAGGCCGATGAACGCGTGTTGTGATCAGGCTAATTTCTCAAGATCAGAATTAGAAGGCTACTGGTAGTCATTTTCCTAGATCAGAATTAGAACGATGCTTTTTCAAACTAGGCCGATGAACGCGTGTTGTGATCAGGCTAATTTCTCAAGATCAGAATGAGAAGGCTATTTTGAAGAAAAAAAGGGCAAACTGATCAAGTTAATTTTCCAAGATCAGGATTAGAGGGTTGTTTTTGACAACCTGGGCTAATGATGATCATCCTGGGATGGCCAGGACGAGCTAAAGCTGTCAATAACAGTCCCCCTCGAGTGCAATTAGGGCTATGCATAAGGGTTCAGGTGGGTGATTATCACCGCAGACCTGATCATGCATAAGAAACCACTATACACATCCCTGTTCAGACAGGAAAGACTATATGATGTTTATGTGTTTATTACAGTTATAGGTAATTAAATTGTATAGTCTGAACATGATATGACGCAGGAGTTACTGCTACACATCCCTCTGTTCACACAAGGGAAACAATATGATGGTTTATGTGTTAATTAATGACAATTCTGATAAGTAACTAAATATATCTGGCGTCAACATTGTATGATGCATGCAATCTTGCTACATGTACTCAGTTCAGACACGTAAAACGTATGTTCAGACAAGATAACTCTATATAGATACATGACAGGTGTAATACAATTTGTCTTGTGTGAATGCCATTAAGAACTTGTGAGAAACTACTACCGGTGAGAAACTACTACCGCTCTGGTCAGACATGGGAAACTTCCATGTAAAAACAGTACCAGTACATTCAGAGCAATAAAACTCTATATAGGCCTACATGTACACATGTATAATATGATAGGTTATTAAATTTGTCTAATAAGACTGTATGAGATTTTTAAGAAACCAGTAGAGACCCCAGATGCTTTAAAAATGACCAGTCTTTACCGCTCTACTCCCTGCAAACAGAAGAGTGAGAGAGAGATTATTAGTGGAGATCCCAAACTTGACCTCAGGAGGTCACGACCTCCAGGTCATCTGTAAGGTATAGGCATACATGTATTTATGATATCTGGCTATCTGGTGAGACATTCCTAGGAAGATACTAATGACTCTCCAAGTATCGCGGATACGACAATGCTCCAGGCATTTACTACTAAAGAATGGATTGCAATGCTTCTGAAATAAACTAATTAAGTGGGCAACAACTCTTGTGTTCTCCTCTGATTTTTATTGCAATGCATACATTTCACAATGGAAAGATCAAATCATGCAAAATGACAATTGTCAAATATGTTTCAAAGGAAATGCCACTCCATCTTCATCAGTTCAGCTAATATGCAGTCTTGAATAGTGAATAAACTTTCAATAATCATTGGCAAACTTCAATATTGGAGGGTGGAAACAGATCACTTTTATTTTCCTATGTATCTAGCTGCCTGTTTCCTGATTTTTTTTGTTTTGTTTACTTTTTGGTGTATTAAGGTCATGAGAGCCAGACGACCATCCGATTGCCCCCACAACCTCCACAAATTCTACTAACATTCATCATCGCACTGCAAAAAAATGGAAATACTATTCGATTCTCCAGGACGATGACACTTCCACTCCGGTATTTGGAGACATTCAATATATCATGAATGCCTGTGACCACAAATTTACATCTCCCTTCTCGGTAGCAAATTCAGTGGCATTCTCCATAGGGCTGTCCTCATCAGCTCGAGTTTGCCAAATAACCCGCTGATTTTCAGACTCTGTAAATTTTCCCTAAGCTAGAAATTGCGTCTTCACCAGAATGATACGCTCATCACAAACTAGCTCAGAGAGGCGGAAAATTGTGGGATATTTTGGAAATAAGACCAACATTTCCGCTAACTGCAACTACGGGCTGATGAAGACGCATAATTTGCTACCGGGGTTGTTAAAATAGCCGGTTATTTGGCAAACTCAAGCTGATGATAACAGGCCTAAAGAGATATTCAAAATATCATGAATGCCTTTGACCACAAATTTACATCTTCATTCTCAGTAGCAAATTCAGCGGCATTCTCCCTCTCGCCACACTCTTCAATCAATCAGGCATCAGAGCGCATACATGTAGCTATGGATGCAGACATAAATACAATAGATTATCTTCAGACTTTGGGATGCTATTTGTACCATGAGTATTCAAAGTTGACAAATTTCTTTTCAGAGCCCAAACTGGCTATCCAAACATTGTTTCATGGGAGAGAGCATTAAACTCCTCATGTAGATCAAACAAGAGTGTGTGAGTGCTCCAAGACGACGAGCAGGTCACATGACGAGGAGCAAGTCACATGACGACTAGTCTGCACGTACAGCCTCTAATTTGACACTTAAAAACACTATTCCATGCAGTCTTGAGCCAAGCCTATCTCTGCAAGTCTCTGGCTGTGTCATTACTGGGCAGAGCCTATGGGGTGCGGTGAACCGTGCAGTCTGCGTAGTCTAACAGATCAGACACTCTGTGGAGCATACGGCTGACAAGGATTTATGCCTGCAAACTACACATAACAATCTGGTAATGTACGGTGGCCATGTTGAATTCATCCAGAGTGGCTAATACACGATTCACACCTTTTGCTATTCACAGAGCACTGATGATCGATGTTCATCTCTCTTTGTGGTGTGTCCTAACCATTAGGAGCCAGAGCATATAACACTGAGTTCCCATAGGACATATATTTATTGAGATGGTCATATCTCAGCCAATACTTAACATATTAAATTGGTTTTCAACATTTGAAAATTATTTTTGATGCTCTTTCGGAAAATGAAGAAAAAAATGTGAAATTCCAAAAATAGATTTTTGATGACGTCACACTTCACCACTCTATATCCCTTCCATCTCTCCATTGCTCCACTGCTCATTCCTTATCCTGACATGAACATGCTGACTCACAATTCATCATTCCTGCCATACAATCTTCCATCGTGTGCAGTCAAGTGAGATTGCTTGGATATATTTCCTTCTGTCCACGGCCATACCTTGTTGATTAAAATACGCAATCTGTTTTCTTCCCGATGCAATACTTGAAATAACATGCAACCATTGTACCGTGACCGCATCAGAATGTACCTATCGACCTTGACATTGAACCAGTGAACATTGATGTAATTACCAGAAAGTTTAATGATCCACATTCATCAATGAACAATTATTCCCTCCTTTTATGAATGTACATGTACATGTATTCTGTGACAAATGCATACACAAAATGTAAGTGTTAGGCTATAACAACATCACACACAGAGTATGTACCGGTACATGTATTAAATAAGCTCAACACTACCGCAAAATATAGGCCTATGCTTCAATATCTTAAAATGATGTATTATGAAATTCATCATCTCAATTTTGTTTACCCCCAACATTATGCAGATCTTTCAAAATAGATGAAATATTGAAAGAAATATCATCCTGAAATGTAGGCCTATGACTTTAGGCAGGCCAGCATAATTAAGACAACATAAGAGAAGAATTTTTTCCCCTTTCTAACAAGAGTACAATGGCAAGAGATCCGACTCTGAGGAATCTCACACCAAGAAAATTCTTAAATATCATAATTAGATGAGGGAAAACAAAGGGTAATCGAATATATTAATAGGCTAGCCAACATTACAGAACATACCCTGTACAATTAATATGCAAAGCATAGATAAACAGCAGCCCTTGTACAGGAGCATCTATCTGTTGTTTGTGAATACTCCATGAAGAGGGAGTGAAGGCAATGAATGGAACAGCCATCAGCAGGCAACCATCTTATGTCAAGCAGGGTTCCATTCTTGCTCCATATTCTGTGACACCCCTCGGGGTAAATGGTTTATAGCCACATTTTCAGTATCAGGCTACAGTCTGGGCCGTACCATTTTCTGTAATTTGGGGGAGCTTCCAAGACAGTCTTGTAACATTGAAACAAAACAATTTCAGGACCTTTAAGTTTACCTTTGTCATTTGGAAGACTTCTGTAGGTTATCTCACAATCATTATTTTCCCCTACTAATCATACACTTACACTATACATGCAATTCGCAAGCATTTCCTTTGTTTAAAGAATGCAAAAAGGCCTAAATATACAATACATTTTTTTGTAATCAAAGATCATCTGTTTAGAGCGAGAAGGGCGTTAACTCTGTGTTGACTATGTGTTAAGACACATGTATACATTGTATACGCATCTATGCCCTTCAGGCTCCATACACATGTTCTCCATGTATACAAACGCATTCGTCCAAATGTAGGCCCAACTTCTTCAAAATGATCAAGATAACAAAGATCGCACATGTCAAGGTACTCCTTGAAGTTCAGGCTTACATAACGATAAAATCTGAATTGGGGTCATCGCATTTTGCACGAAACTGTCATGTGTGTAATCGTATCAATGATACTCAGATGCTATTCCCAATGATAAAAACGGTAATCAAGGGCTTTATACTGCAAGGTCATTTTAATTCTTTTGTAGGTCTACATGTACATGTACATATACCCTCCTACACACAATTTTTATTCCCAGGATATTTCTGCTCAACTGTACTTACTATAGTGTACCATGAAAAGAGGTGGAAACATGTAAAATATGAATGCAATACATCCCCTAAAGGTATAAGTGAGTAGTCTCTAAAATCAGACTCAATCTCATCAATTCCACACCACCTTGTGTTTTGTTTATATTTTGGTTGTTTTTATTTTAGGAGATTTAATGAGATTTAAAGAATTCCTGAGCAAATAGCCCACTACATGTATTTCGTGATTGAGCTAATTTCCCCAATCAGAAATAGCGGGCTATTTGGCCAACTCGAGCTGATGAAGGCAGTCCTAGTGTATATCAATTCTTACAGTCTAGGTTCATAAATAATGATATGATATTTGCTGCAATGAATGGTAAATTCTGTTTGAAAATGTTCCTTTATCACAAATGGCATATTAAACATGTAAACTTTCACCAAAACTAAGTTGTTGTTGTTGTTGTTGTTGTTGTTGAGTTCAGCGTTACATGACGATCAGTCAACTTTCACTATCATCACCAACTATTTTTGTGTGTGCTGCATATCAACAGATATCACTGTACATATTGACGTCAGCGTCAGAGTCTGAATACAAAGAATATTAGGTAGCTGTAAGCAACAGAATATATATATGCCACAGAAAGAAAAAAAAAGAATGGCGGCACATTAGATTTTAGTGGGTTCTTGATGCGTCATGAAAAGGAGAAAGCTAACCCATAATTACACATGCCCAGGGGGAGGCGGTCGATCACAGAGGAAAAATGGCATTTCGTTCTTTGTTACGGAGAAGAATACAATAAGACGAGCAGAAGCGATTGATACAAGAAGAGGATGAAGAATATTCAAGGGAAGGAATGAAGGATGAAGGAAAAGAGAAGGATGCATGATATTAGAAACAGTGAGGATTGGGCTAGTGTACACAATTTGCAATGTCAATTAGAATCTGTATCATGAAGTTATTTTCTTTTCTTTTTGGTTAAAACATAATGTGATTTGGCTGGGTACAAATTGGTGTTTGGTCCTCTGTAATATGTTGTAGTATGAGTGAATTTCAGTGAAGCTGATAGACATAATGTATACTGTAATACTTGAAATTGAACGCCAATTGCAAACAAAACAACTTACATCAAGCATTAACAAACCTGTTCCTGCACATTGGTAATATTAAAATCATGCTGTACATGTAGGTACCAAAAGTGTACCTCATTTGCTAATAATACTTCTTTTTTTGTAAACTTTATTCAGTCACAACTGTTTATAATACAATTAAGTAATGATGCATCTAAAACTTTGCTGAGATTAATGGGGGAAGAAAATTAATGCTTCTGAAAGATTAAATATTTGCAAATTTGATTGAAACATATTTATGCAGGATAAAAAAACTACTTCAGCAAAGCTGTTTAAAGTATTTTTCATCATAGTCCTGATTAAGGACATAACAAAAAGTAAAAAATAAAATCAATTCAAATGCCAATGGCTCAAACAAAATTAAACAAATCGCATGCAATAATGCACTTAAATTGAATTTAGAAAAACTATTACCAGAGACCATCACTACTCAACTCGTTCTCGTCTCGCAGAACTTCAACTACGCATTTCTTGTCTAAGAACATTATATTTTTCATGTCACAAGGGGTAATAACGATCAAGTGCCTGCCAGAATTCCACTCAAGTATGATTTTCCCATTTGGTCTCGGTTTACTTGGGAAGTTTGAATAGCTACAGGATTATGTTTCCAACCACAGGTCAAGCACCCCCCATTTTCATCCAATTTCTTTTCTTCATTTTCAATGTTTGATGTGCCGCTATAAAGAGCCATTTATTTTCCCCTTGCCCCTCTCTAATGTGTATAAAAAGAGGCAATATACATCAAGCTGATTTGTACTCCTACATGTAAGTTATTCTGCATTTCTTAGACTCAAGGCTTGACAATAATTGGGGGCAGGCATATACATGTAGGCTCCCAAATTTTACCCCAGATGCCCAAATTTCAACTCTTGGATGCCTTCATTTAAAATCAAAACAGGAGCACATTGAACATATACTCTTAACCTCAAATCAACAATTAGATCGAGACGAGCATTTTTTTTATTTTTTATGAGTTTAAAATTTTTGGCTCTCACAAGATACAGACAATCCAATCTATCTATTTCTTTTCTTTTATTTCATTTCATTTTTTTTAAATTACATTTGAAAGCAGTACTTGAACTTGCTAGGATGCTTTTAATAATTTAAGTAAAAGTCAATTTATCTAAATGCCAAAGCAGAGGTCAGAGGTGAATTTCAAGTGTTGTTGAGGTACATTTCAAGTGGCTTTCACATTCCTTCACAGTCTACATTTAACTTGTCACTCTATTATTACAACCTGCTCTCCCAAGAAGCAATAACAAGCTTTTCTTTCATTTACTAAATTATGTAAATGCAAATTTATGTAAATGCCAAAGCAGAGGTCAGAGGTGAATTTCAAGTGTTTTCGAGGTACATTTCAAGTGGCTTTCACATTCCTTCACAGTCTAGATGTAACTTGTCACTCTATAATTAAGACCTGCTCTCCCAAGAACCAATAATATACTTTTCTTTCATCACACCTAGGAAAAACCCAATCGCATTCCCACATCACAATGCAAGGGAGTATTAAAGAGGTACATTAAACATTTTGTGGAAGTCAGTAGCCAATGCCACAAATATACAATGTATATAGCCATGAAACAGTAGACCTACATTTTCTAGTTCTATTGCATTTTCTGATATTCTTTCTCCAAACTTTAACACTTATTGACCTCCACATCTGTTCATGTTAAAATACAAGCCCCAAGTTCAGAGAAAATCTCTGTTTAATACCTGTATGAAGCCAAGAATTCTTTCCAAATTTTCAAGTAAAAAGCGTCCAATAAATTGCTCAATATTTTGCTGATAACATCTCATGTTCTTTTTAGTCGTACATTTACATTTTGTGAAAGTATACTTATTGATTTGATAAACAATTCCTCCAAATTCCATTATCTGTTTACAGCTGCATGAATACACGCTTTACAAGATTAAAATATACTATGCTCCTCCCCAAAATACTTAACCCTCTTAAATCACTTGCACTTTATTGCCCCACCATTGGCCACCAACGATTTTTCGGTAATTTTCCCTTGAACGCCCATGCTCATGTTACGGGCGAAGGTGCGCGGCTGTGCGGCCGAGGGACGATGGTGGAAGCGCAACCTCCCAGGGCGTTACATACACACCTACTGGTTCGTGTAATTGGGATATGGTGATGCATGCGTAGCTGTCATTTAATCAAGCCAGCCATTAGTACCCTGACCCATTCTCACTCCAAAATAAGGTTGGTCTCATCAAAAGTGAGTATTCTGACCCATTATCACTATAAAATAAGATTGGTCTCATCAAAAGTGAGTATTCTGACCCATTCTCACTATAAAATAAGATTGGTCTCATCAAAAGTGATGGCTCAGTGGTCTTGTAACCAGGAGGTCCCAGGTTCAAAACCAAGTCGATGTGCTCATGCGCTTTGTTACAGCATGACTAGTCAATTACCAAGTCCGTGGAATAACCACACAAAATGGTACATTTGCTTTCTTACCAGTCTGGTAAAAGCAATTATTGATCAAACACGTAAAATTTGTCTGTTTACACCCATATACGGTCACTATCATTATTGATGACCCAGCTGAGATCATTCTTATCTCTCAAGTGTGAATGGGGTCTGATTGCTTCACCTTGTCCACGATCGTGTTCCTCAAGAAATGGATTGGTTCCTTTCTGAGGGTTCATTACAGTGATGAAACACACCTGAGCGAATGAGCATTTCAATCATCAAATTGAAGCCTCCTCCCACTTTTTCTTTTTTTCTTCATATTTCTCTTTTTTTTTTCTACACGGCCATCGTTAATGAAGATGTCAATTTGACATTCAATGACCTTTCCAAAATATCATGAAGGTGGGCTTCAAAATAGCATATGCCCATGTGCTACTGATCACAAAACATCCTGTCTGGCAACTGTCCAATTCTTCCTTTTGTTGTAAAGTGGCAACCAAAGAAACTCATATTTTGTTTTTGTTTGGTTCGGTTTTGATTCATTTTTTTGTTTTTGTTTGTT
>BEXV01000900.1:96908-107982 GCA_003118195.1 Hemicentrotus pulcherrimus
AAATTTGCCGGGAAACCGCCTACTAATTCATATATTTGGTAAATTTGTTTCTCTCATGGTCTGTGAGAGATATAGGGTAGTCCCATATACATCTTTCTGTGTACAGTGCTTGTAACTTTATGAAGAATGGGCTAAAATTCTTTTCATTTTGATTATTCCAGAACCTTGTAGATGCTTGATGATCAACCTTTTCTGATCGATTCCACAAAGTTTCTTTCACAATGCAATCGAAATCATCTTCGTGATAATCTACATGCATGTCCCCCATGTACTGAACATGCAGATCTCAATGTAAACAAGGTCCATCTGTAGCTTGCAGGTCATTGGGGCTGGCTGACTGACTGACTGACTGGACTGGTTCTGTCACCGATGCAAAGAATGCGTACATATTTACACAATGCCGTCCACAAATGATAGCACTCATAACAGTATTATTGCAGGGCAGCTCTAAAAATCCTGTTCAGACGAGCAACAAAATTATTGCACGGAAACGAAAAACATACTCCTACATGTATACAAAATTTCTTGAAAAGTAATTAATTTGTTGTAATAATAATAATAATACATAAGATTTGTAAGGCGCCACGGCTACTTGACAAGCAAATGTTCAAGGCGCAGTCTAAATGCTGTATAACAAGATGTCAGATATTGACAGAATGAATAACTTATTTTTTTTGGAATCTGGACTGAAATTTATAATATATAAATTGAGCCTTTTGTAAATAAATATTTTGAAAGTTTGGGGGTCCGGACCCAGATTATGAGCGCACAGGTCTCCCAGGCGCCTGTTACTAGTGATACTGTCAAGTCCTGCAGAAAGACATAGAGCAAAACAGAGGTTTGAGCATAAATTCACATGGAAACTGGATAAAGAATTCAAGTCCACTTCTGCTGTTCATGTTGTATCATACACAAACTAAAACTAGGGCCTAACACAAGTGCGCACTGGTGATTGGCTAGCCAACGCAAGAAGCTTACGCTTTAGAACATGTCAACTGACCTTTTAAAAACTAGTTTCTATAAATGCCTACATGTTTCTTTATACTTTTCACACACGTGCATGCCCTTTTCGCTATTCAACGATTCTTTAAATAATTAATGTATCTTCATTAAAAATTCAATGTAAAAATCCTCTCGTGTGAACAGGCCATAACGAAGAGCAGTGTTACAGATGCTTCCCATAAATGTCTCAGACACATCAAGATTGACTGCAAGATGTAACAAAATCTAAACAGGCTTGAAAAAGTAAACAGGGAGCATTTGAAAAGTGAAAAATAATAATCTACTGCGGAGATGTATTGATAGAAAAAATAATGTTTCAATGTGTCTCTACATTTCCAAAAATAAAACTTAAGACACTACATTTTTGTCTATTAAACTCAGAAGCTCTCTTGGCGATTAAGGGCAAAATTCCCCTCAATGCTATCTTAAAAGCCTCTCTAGATAATTCCAAAGTTCTAACACACACTGATTACGTTTTGAACATATTGAAAGAGATGACAAAAATGGAATATTTCTTTATGGCTATACGCGGTGATAATAAAAATAATTAAAAATTTATACCGGAATATAACAATAATAATATTGATAATTATGATGATGATGATGAAGATAATAATGATAAAGATTAACAAAAGCAGCATCTTCAAAAAAATGCTAGGACTGCATTGACAAGTAGAATTATGTTATGGCTTCTATTGGCTTGTTTTGACTTAAATTTAACATTCAGTGTCACTCTGATGCAATCAATTAATTAATTAGCGAGCAATTTCAATTTAGCATTAAGGAGCTGGGAGTGCATGTACAGTATATGGGTCTATATACATCAGAGTGTACATTACATGTGTGTACCACATTTTCATATACATGTACCGTAATTAACGTTGTATTACCCGCCCCCGTGTATTAACCGCACCCCTCTTTTTCGGCCTTTTAAAAAAAAAAATTTTAAAAGAACAAAAAAAGAAAAAAAAAATTTTTAGACGACGGCGGGATACCAACCAGAGCCGTCACATGCAGATTGGCAGCCGAAGCCAGCGCCTTAGACCGCGCGGTTATCGCACACCGATGCCATATCCAGCTGTTTTTTGTAAAATATACATTGAAATGGATTCAAATAGCGACTTCGCGGGCTGGATGCGATCGTGCCAGGTCGTTAAACGGCCCCTTCTTTTACTTTTGCAATGTTTTGGCAAGAACTTGTAGATCAAGATCTATCAGCAGATGTTGTTTTTGGAAGATTATTTTCGTCTTCATGTCAACAATGCAAGATAAAATTGTCGGTAAAATGTGATGAAATGTCCTGTACCATTCGTAGTCCCATATGTTCAAATTCGTGCTGGTTTTGACTTACTTTTTGTTTTGTTTTTGGGTGCAACGAGTATAAGCCGCACTCCCGACTTTGACATTTTTTCGGCGGCAGAAAGGTGCGGTTTATACAACGTTAATTACGGTACTCAGTAGACATTTACATGTATGTAATGCCATATACAATGTACATGTACAATGTACATGTAGCGGGACAGGGACTGATATTGGATGCTTTGTTTACATTCACATTGGATGGTGTTTGGAGTTTCAGATTAAATACAGATTACTGCATGACTGACCTTAAAGGAACACACTAACAAGTAGGTCTTGTACCATCTTTAAAAATTATATTTCATCCAAATTTGAGGAATTAAATAGTAATATGGCAGGTTTTCTGCTTTTGAAAGTTTGAATGTTATTAAAATCATTTCCATGGACATCTCTTTTGTACATGTACATGTACATACCCGTATGTACTTTTAAAATTACATGTACATGTACATGTATGTCTATGATGTACATGTAGCGGGACAGGGACTGATATTGGATGCTTTGTTTACATTCACATTGGATGGTGTTTGGAGTTTCAGATTAAATACAGATTACTGCATGACTGACCTTAAAGGAACACACTAACAAGTAGGTCTTGTACCATCTTTAAAAATTATATTTCATCCAAATTTGAGGAATTAAATAGTAATATGGCAGGTTTTCTGCTTTTGAAAGTTTAAATGTTATTAAAATCATTTCCATGGACATCTCTTTTGTACATGTACATGTACATACCCGTATTTACTTTTAAAATTACATGTACATGTACATGTATCTTTGTATTCACTTTTATTTTATTTTTTCTTTTCTTTTCTTTTCGCATCTGTTGCCAAAAAGGTACTTTTTTGTCAACAACCCTTTGCCACTCTTCGTATGATCAAGGATTAAAATAAGCAATAACACGCAATATTGATCTTGGACATGAAAGCCAGGAGCTACATGAATGATTTTGGCAAAGAGAGCCTTCATCTCTAGAAGATGCCATGTAAGGAAAATGAATAATCAATCAATTACATGTAGTACGTGTTTGGCAACCATCAAATATCTACCAAAAACATGTCATGTTTCTCATACACGTGTACTAAAACAATATTCTGTTCACCTGGCATGGGTCGCAGCTGATACAAGATCGTGTCCATTCTCAAGAATTGATTCAATATCTTTATGTAAAATACAATCTTATTATCAAGAAATACATGTAGATATAGAATGTGACAAGTTCAATCCAAATGACACTTCTTGTTATTATAAAATAAGGTTCTTTCTGTATCTGATTCAATACAACTCAAAATGAATGACAAACTCTTGTCTCATTTTTTTTTTACTTTTGAAGTTGTCATCAATCAAACATAAATTCCCAACACTGAGTCCTTACAGAGTTGCCAATTTGTGTTTGATTGATCGCACAATTAAACCAAAAAAAATCTTAAATTCGCTTTTTGCTCAAATTTCAGACCCGTTTCTCTAATTTTTCTGCTTCTATTAAAACCAACTTAATATCAGACTGGACTTATTCTCCTTTAACTTCAATGTGGGCTTTGATATGAGATCATCTTCTTTTTTGTTCCTCATGCTTGTTAATCCTTAACCATTTAAGTGTATCTTATAGGATAAGTTGAAGTCTTCCAACAATACACACATTCTTTGTTTGTTTGTTTGTTGTTTTTTCTGGGTTTTCTTGCTGTTGGTTCCCTTTAACAGGATAGTCCATTTCATTTGTACACCTGTGCACAGCTTGATGCATTTGAAGCGAAAGCGATGCATTTGAAGTGAAAGCGACGCCTCTTCTGAAAGTTCATAGTACTTCACAGAAGACAACATGACGTTGCTCAACCCCTTCTGTCCCTTCCTATTTCTCCTGAGAATCCAATCCAAAACAAGATCTGACATCATCTTGGGATGAACTTTAAAAATGGCAAAACTGAAAGCAGTTTAAAGCCCCTCTTAACCCCAACCAATTTCATGGCAAAATTTAACTTAAATTGTATCATAGCAAGGAAGAGGGTGTCATTTAAGACACATTTCTGCAATGATTTTCAAAACAATTGTGTTGAAGTCAAATATTGATGAAAGAATGATGAATTTTCTGCATAAAACAGAAAACCCAAATAACATACATTGTATTCTGTTATCAATATTTGTCTTCAAACACATTTTTGGGAGGAAATCTTTGCTGAAGTTTGTCATAAAAGACATCCTCTTTCACATTATGGTATAATTTAAGTGAAATTTTGCCACCAAATCTTTTTATCACCTTTTAGGGAGTGGTTTTTGCTCATCTTTGTTGTTTCATATTCGTTAAATGCCTGACACGGTGACAGATGTGCAACCAGTCAACTACCTCCCATCAACAGGAGTTTTGACTTGAAGAATAGTAAAATGAGCTCGTGTAAATCAAGCCCATGACTGGGACCAGTCCCTCTACCATCCCCATCAATACGCGTCTCAGGGCTTCACGAGGTTGAGTTTGATCGTTTTGGGGTTATTGTTTTTAATTAGTCTAGTAAATTTGGTGGGGGCCCATATACATGTATGTTCAAAACCCTGTTAGTACTGTCCCCTGCACTGCAGACAAGCAAAATACAACAACACAAGTTTCAACTTGAAGACTAACCTAACGCTCTTTATGTTGTCAAGTCTATGACTGGGGCTGGCCCTTCTACCAGCCCTATCAATACCCATCTGCGACCTCCACGATGTCGAGTTTGTCACATGTCACCACGAGTTATGAATGTGATGCATTCCTTGGGGCCATCTTCTTCTTACATCTTGGGCAGGCACTCTCTAGGCCTGCCATCATCAGCTCGAGTTTGCCAAATAGCCCGCTATTTCTGATTCAGCAAGTTAGCCAAGATATTCTGTTCAGTGGTCGCGCATAGTGCAAGTCTTCGGGCTAGTGAAGACAGACCGGACAAATAGCAGGCTATTTTGCAACCTAGCCCAAGATATCTTGGGAAGATTGATTGATCCTGGCTAATTTCCAGAATCAGAAATAGTCGGCTATTTGGCAAACTCGCACTAATGAAGACAGCCCTTCTGTACCGCCATAGCCTCGCTAAAGTTGTTTTCAGGCAAAAGAAGATTTCCATTTCCATAGAACTGCATTGAACTGTGTCTGGTGAACATTCACGTAAAACCTATCCTACATCCTATCCTCTCCCGCAGTAAAGATGATGCATTGATTATTAGTCTACGTACTCTCCAATCAGACTAATTGAAAGACATTTCCAATAGAATAAGAAAGTAAAATCCTGGGAGCTAGGCTAAAGCGTAGCATCAGATGTGTATTTATATTCTTTAACAAATGCTGATAAGAGCATTATAAATGCACCTGTAATCATACACCTGTGCGTGCATTATAGCGTGCATGTACAGTGCATTCAACTCTAGCATTGTGATGCTTGACTGTGGGGAAACAAAAAAGAAAACTCCCCACAATCTTTAAGGCCTTTTTAAATGTGTCGACGAGAACACTGCTCATGTCCAGAGCTTATGTTGTCCTTTGTTTCCCCATCTCATCTCTTCTTTTCAAATTTTTTACTACCGGTATGTGTTTCCTTATTTCCCCAATGTCATCTTCCAACTTTACTCTTCCAATATTTCTTCATTTTACTTCCAAAACTCATTACTTTTCCATAAAAACACACTCTCTTCCTGATGAAGAACACTTTCTGGCACGGTTTGTCTTCGCACAGCACATTAGAACGGTCTTGAGCAGTCTTAAGTGGTCTAGGAAGCAAACCGTTCCGTAGGACCACATCGGGTATGTGGTCCTCTGGAACGGTCCAGAGGTATGCTTCCTGGCAGGGTTGTGTCTTCACACCGACCATTAGACCTCTCTAACGTAGATCAGACTAGCTTAGACCGGACCGAGAAGTGAGATAGAATAGGGTCTAGGACCCGATGATGTGGACTGGGTCCTGGTCCAGATTAAGACTTACTGAAATGAAGGTGGTCTAGAGTCTCCTATACCACCTGTCCTCTCTGGCGGGAGTTGCGAGTCTCCTCTCGTGTCTGTTGTGACTGATGCTGTGTCTGACCCGTTGGTGCTGCCCTCTGCTGGCACCAGCTGGAAAATAAAATATGGACAGACATGATATAAAAGATATGGACATGTGATTGATTGTTACATGTATGTGCGTTTAATAAAACATGCAATATTGCAAGGCAAGGATAGTAATTGTAAATGCTGTATGACCAGATATATCTGAATGGAGATACTCTGGCTATACATTTCAGATTTTCATAGTCTGCACATGTACATGTACATCATTATGTGCATCTTTAATGACTTCAGAGTGCTGTTCATTATGTGTCATTTTTTTAATGAAATGGGGGTGGCAGGGGTGTCTCTTGTTTATAATAATGCTAATATACCAGTACCACATAAAAAATATTTCCGTTGCTCAACTTCTCTGTCATATTCAATACGTACATGTATCTTGGCTCCGGGAACCAAGGAGTCTATTATTTTTAGCACGGTACAAATATGTAATTTATTGTTAACATAATTTTAATTGGTTCTGATTCTTTGTTTTTTCTTCTTTGAGGTAGGGGGGTGGGGGTGGGGGGGCTCCAGATTTATTCATGCTAAGGGGGCTACAACTAAACTACATGTAACAGAACTCACTGAAAAGCATTTGCGTGATAAACATTTCACAAATATCTTCATGCACCTGCAATCAGCATACAGACTATATAGGGACAGACACGTTCATGTGAAGAACATCCACCATGTGTATTTTTGTATGCAGACTACATGTACAATGTACGCAGGCCTGCATGTCAATACAAAGAAGAAGCACCCCTTCCAATCATCTGTCCCCCTCCCTCCCCTTTTGTTGCCTTTTAAAGACTTCTCATTAGCAGCCCACTAAATCCCTCGGATCAACAGTCCCACTAAGCCCTTTCATTGTTGGGGCTGACCAAAAAGAATGGAGCCTCATTACAATAAGTTAAAGGTGCACAATGGTGGATTCTTTTCTTTGTTGTTCATCCATCCTTTTTGGGGGGTGGGGTGGGTGTTGGGGGGGGGGGCTAGATACTAAACATCCTTCCTGCTTATTGCATGTACATGTACACTGTAGGCTATTTTCTTTAGGAACAGACATTTAAGTGTTAGGTTGTTCATGTTATAAATGGAGATTATAGCCCATACATGTATCTGCATGTTGTCACATACATAAATATCCTATACATGTATAGGCTATAGAGTACCGAAGCTGTGACGTCATGAAAACCAATTTTTAGAATTTCTCAATTTTTTCTTCATTTTCCCAAAGAGCACCACAAATATTGACCAAATGTCGAAAACCAATTGAATATGTTAAGTATTGGCTGAGATATGACCATCTGAATAAAAAGATTTCCCATAGGAACTCAGTGTTATATGCTCTGGCTTTTAACCATTAGGAGCCAGAGCATATAACACTGAGTACTCATAGGACACATATTCATTCAGACGGTCATATCTCAGCCAATACTTTAACATAATCAATTGTTTTTCGACATTTGGACATTACTTGTGATGCTCTTTCGGAAAATGAAGAAAAAATTGAGAAATTCTAAAAATAAATTTTTGATGATGTCACACTTCACCACTCTATAGTGTTCACATCAGTTTGAGTATATGCTGGAGAAAAATATTTGTATGTTTCTTTTCTGTTGTATAGCGCTCTGATCAGTTTGTCTGTAGTAGCGCTCAATAAGAATCAATTATTGTAATTATTATTACTATCATGGCTTTAGAAAGGAGAGGGATAGAAAGAGGGAGGGAGAAAAAGAGGGAGGGAGACAGAGAGAGGGAGAGAGGGAGAGGGATAGAGAGAAGGGGTGGGAGGGAGAGAGAGAAAGGGGAGAAAGGGCAGGGGGGAGACCAGAGAGGGAGATGGAGGAAGAAAGACGGTGATAGAGGGAGGGAGAAAGGGAGGGAGAGATGGAGGGAGAGAGAGAAAATTCATGTTCTTGCTACAAAATCTGCGAAATAACACTGAACAGGCAATAAAACTTGTACTTGCACATACCAGCTGTAGACACCTATGTAAGAGAACGTACACTCGTACAGTAAGCCGTAGCCAACACCTCATGTGAGCAAGGGATGAATTGTTTGCTACAACATGCAAGCAATATTGAAAAAAAGCTTGATGACAAAAATGTTTTCGATCGTGATTTGTATGCCCTGCAATTAAGGCTCAATTGGGACTTGAAACTTGGCCCCCGAGGCAACCCTGCGCTCAATCACCAACGCTGCCGCTTTCTAAACACCGCTGGTCACTCTCGCCGCGCCGTGGGGGCCATGTTGTTTCTTTCCCTATTTGGGCACGCAAAGAGAATGCCGCCGCCATTGCCGTCTGAATACTTTTCATCTAAATACTTTTCGTCACCTAAGGATGGAATCATTCGCTGGAGAAATGTCAGGCCGTTGCCTGGCTTAATAATAATGGATTCAGCTCAAGTAGGCATGTAATCAAAATCACAAACACTTCAGTAACAGCAATCATCCAGCCATATTTTTCCACTTCGCGTAACGATTGATTTTTGGATCTATAATCATAAATTAGCGCATCAACAATATATTATTTTAATTACACAAGATACAAGTAGTTTATGTCTAATGGGAAACCTCATACATGTATGAATGATCTCTTTTTAAAATTTTATTATTATGTATGCATGATTTATTGAATAAAGAACATAAATTGTGTGTTTATTGTAAGTGTTGGTTAGTATTTTTAGTCAGACAATGGTGCACTTAGAAACACCCGTATTAAGCGCCTCATAAAGGTGGTGTATTATTATTATTATCATCGATCCAGCCTTGAAGGGCTGCCATTGAAGTTTTTATCAAATAAACCATTATGAATAAATGAATCCACATTTTTTGTCTTTCTGGTGTGTTTTTTAAAGAGTAAAATGCAACTATACATAGTAATATACTGTACATGTACATAATTAAAACCTTATCACCAGGTGTTTAGGTGAGTGAGTGAGTGTGTGTGTGTGTGTGTGTGTGTGTGTGTGTAATCAATGTAAAATAATCGATATTGAACACCTTTATTTCATTCAATTGTATGTTATGGTTTCTTTTGCACATTTGGAGAAATAAAACAAAATTGTTTTTTTTTTTAAATTTTAAAAAGTGTTTTGTTGTTGTCATTGCATTTGTTTGTTTTTTGTTTGGTGTAAACATACATTACACATACATACATGTAAGTGTATCAATGTAATGTTATAGTGACAGTACTTAGTAGTTATTCCTATACATGTAAGATGTGCATTTAATCATGTACAGTTTGTACACACAAAAAATATATATACAACATAATAGGGATAGGGTTACTAGGGTACGATTTTGCTTTCAATATGAATCTACATGTACATGTACATGTACAAGTAAACAATTCGTAATTTGACAATATTTTGCCTCTATTTCAATTTGATAGGATAATATAGTGGTGATGTATACAAATAACGATGACATCGCAGCCTACATGTACATGTACAGTGTACAGTACATCTGTATAATGAAAATTTGGGAACTTCAATGGCATACATGTAAGCTTACACAAAAATGCAAACCAAAGTCAAAGTGCAATTGAAGCTACATGTACGGTAGCTACCCCTTCGAATTTGATACAAAATTAAGGAGGAATAATCCTTATCAATTTGACTCTCTGGCACGCCAATGAATACTGCACTTTCTTGTCACAGTCAGACACTCAAAGGCCCCTAATAACATGATGATTTTTTTCCACGGACGATGGAAAATCAATTTCTGGAAGTCTGAAAGCCACCATCTTGGCATCAATTTGATTCTGACGTGTCTTCCGCCACCCCATACCTCATTAAAATGCACTCAAGAGTGGTGGAGGAGGCGAGTGTTTTGAATGGCAATTTGACTGCTGAATTCTGTCCTGCAATTGGGAATGACTAGTCGGTAATTTAACAAATTACTTTCTTCAGATTCAGTCATCTGGATTTGTGAGTAGAATGACGTCAAGAAGCCAACTCCTTCTTGGTGGTCACGACTTTGGCTCATGCATGAACATGTGCAGGTAAACATAAAGAGTTCAAGTGTAACAAACGTTCATGTGTAATTCAAATGAAGCCCTTTGGAAAATGTACATTTTAATGCCTCACTTGTATCATATCATTAATCTTTTGACCTTTGACTTTGGCTCATGCATGAACATGTGTGCAGGTAAATGGTAAAGAGTTCAAACAGTGTAACCAACATTCATGTGTAATTCAAATGAAGCCTTTTGGAAAATGTACATTTTTATGCCTCACTTGTATCATATCATTAACCTTTTGACCTTATATTCAATAAAGGTTGGTACACAATTCACATGTAATAATGTTCCATACAAACTGCCCTACACAATTTTATTTGAACACGTATTCCTCAAAATTGCACCCGTTTTATATTTTAGGGTAAAAATTATTTTCAAAATCCTCACTTTCCTGGTACAGGAAATGTATTTATGTTCATCATCAAGAGGTGTGTGATTGATCTCTTTTTCGGATAGAGAAAAAATGTAATAAATGAGAATAATTGGTACTTCAGCTCTGAAACAAGATGGAATTTTGACTGCGCGCAGTCGAAAATGATGCCTCCGCCATAGAGCAATTTTTAAAATTCAAGTTGATTGTAGTCCATCTGTCAGTTTTTTAATGATAATGCACTCACAAGCTATTTATAGGCATACATAAT
>BEXV01000900.1:122116-132433 GCA_003118195.1 Hemicentrotus pulcherrimus
TACAGTTCTCCTTAGAACTATAAGCTCAAGAAAGATTACCAACAGTCTTTATCAAGATTACCAGCAGTTCTTTACAGGACTCCCCATTCCTCCTCCCTCTCTCTCACATGGTGCAACCGTAAACCTACTGTATAAATAGTATTGTTTACTTACTGGTACAAGCCAAAAATATATTTCCAAAACATTGAAACTACTCACTGGAAGCCTAAATTTCATAACACTATTGTTATTCATATTTACCAAAATGTTGTTGCTTTTCCGTTACTAGATAGGAATCGCTACCAGGGTACACTTAAGAGACTTGAACCCTTCGTCGAAGGCTTCCCAAACACGGGAGCTCTGGTGAACTGGCCCCCTTTTGGCCAGTCCAGGTACAGAGTGGGCTTCAAGGGAATGATGGACCTCAAGACCAAAGATCCAGGACTTGGTGGCATGTGCTACCGGAGTCATCTTCCAGTGCTTGGTGAGTCTCTATACAGTCCCACCAAGTTACATTTTTTGTTGTTGGAAGAACTTGTGAAGGCATATACAGTCAAACCTGCTTTAGTGACAACCTGTATAGAAAAACCACCTGTCTATGTTTACCACAAATTTTGTTTTCCTTGAATGCGGTTTCTCATTGTCTCCAATTCTAAAGGAACCTGTACATGTACAATAAGATCACCTGCCTTTAAAGACCTCTTTTTGTGTGTCCCTTGAGCAGTCTATATGCACAGGTTTGACTATAATCTCCCTGATCAGGATTCTTAATTAATTATTGATAACAACACTGAGAATTGAAATTTGGAGTATTCTAGACAGTGTTGTGGCTAAATCAGCTATAGATTGCAGGCAATATTGCATGCTTTTGGGGAACAGGTTGGAAACTCAATCACTTTGATTCTGAGCTTCTGTTGCTTTTCCTCTCCCAAGAAGGCCTACTTTGCATCTACCTCATAATCTTGATTTCATTAGTCATATTAATCTTCAGAACCTACAAGTAGATCGTAAGGATTTTACATGTTTCAACTTCCCCCGGTGATCTCACGAGTGCACTATGCCCTTTGACTTTTTCTGATCGAGGCTATATAGCGCAGTCGTAATGTCTCCCAAGGGCAATAGTTTTAACCATTGCCCTCAGAGTAGTTAAAAGAAGTGTAGCCTGTGAGACTGCTCGTCTTTCCTGTGGCCTATCCCGAGGCCAATTGGGTATGTAATACGACTACAGACAACGCAACTGCAGCAATCACGTGTGTGCAACTTACGTAAAACCGAAGTGTGAGGAGAACTTCTGTCTGTTCGCATACGCTGACCGTGTAGAGATTAAGTCACTGACTACTGTTAATCAAGTCCATTCGTTTACGTGCAGTTGTCCAAAAGAAGACGTAGATGGCGCTAACCAGTATTTGCCATGCTACACTCCCTTTGATATACTGTGTTTCGTCTTTAGGACATCCGGTTGAGTTGGAGTGTGTTGAAGGCCTGGTGGTAGGAGATCACGTGATCATCAACATGGAGGAGAATCTCATGCGTGAGCTGCAGGAGGGACATGGAGACTGGGTGCCAGGAATGGCTGATGTGAGTAGAAGTATTCTTCATGCAAGCTCCCATTGAATGGCACCCCTGGGTATAGAGAGACAGTGTAGTCAAAATGCCACACTAGGGTTAAAACCTATACATCCCCACTCAAGTATTTGAAAGGCGAAGGCTAATTAAGCTGACATCATTAGGTTTGACTTCAAGAATGAACAGAAAAAGGAGAACAGTTAAAAAAATCAAGGTACATTCATCTGGAATATCATTTGGCATAAATTTTCTTTGGCAAAACATACATGTTTGCCACTCTCGATCCAGTTGAAGTTATTGAGCTCCCAGTAGGAAAAATTCCTACATTGATCGAACGTCTTGTCATGGTCAGTCAGCTTTAAAAGCTGAGTCTGTTGTTTCGTTGTGGAAGATTCACTTTATAAATAAATTATAGCTTTCATAATATTTTAGTTAATTGCAACTAAAGGATATGTGTAAAGAATGTAGTATTATTCTTGGAGGTGTTTTCTCTCTCTTTTATTTGTCTGAGATAACGTAGATGAAGCTTCATTTTGTTTGTATTTTCATACAGGAAATAGGGCAAGAAGGGGTCATCCGTGACATCACCAGTAACCAAGACATCATGGTGGAATACCCTGAGAACAGCAGAAAGTGGATATTTCATCCCGCTGCTTTGACCAAGGTATACAAAATGATATGATGATAATGATGTTGATTCACAACAATAATGGTAATGATAGTAATGGTGAGGCAGATGTAGATGCAGATCATGATAATAATAATAATAGGCATTTTTATAGCGCCGTCTATCTAGATAATTTTATTCCGAGGCGCATTTATTATTACCCTGGCTTTAGCCTAGCTGCCATTACAGCGCTCCGGCATTTCAAGGAATGAATTCCTGCCAGGTACCCATTTACATAACCTGGGTTGAATGTGGCAAATTTAGATCAATGTCTTGCCAAAGGAAGTTAGTGCCGCGGCGGGACTCAAACCGCGGACCTTGTGATAGACAGCCCGGCGACGTATCCACTCGACCACGACATCTCTTATGATGACGATGATGATGATGATGATGATGATGATGATGATGATGATGATGATGATGATGATGATAACGATAACGATGCAGATGATGATGTTGATAATGATGCAGATGCAGATGATTTTGATGATGATGATAATGCTGCTGCTGCTGATGATTGTGATGATGGCACTAATTATGATGATAGTAGCGATGCCGGTAAGCATGATGTTTTGTTGATTACAATGATGATGATGGTGGCACATTTGTGCAGTCTGTTCTTTTCATCCTAGCCTTCTCCTTATCAAGCGATGAGAGAACCTTCTTAACAGCATCTTTATTAATTTCCTACATAAGATTCACTTTACCCACGCCTAGCTCTCTTTGCTCTGCTTGATATACATGTATAAGATTGAGCTCTTTCGCCATACAATAAATGCAAGACTTTAGCTATCCATGGTTATATAACCATCGATCTTCAGAATTATCCGAGAAAGAAACACTGGAAGAAGAAGGATGAGATACATGTATATTTATAATCAATTTAAGTATCTTTAATTTGTATATAGTAGTTTATTATTATGCATTCTCATTTTTCTTTTGTTCAGGTTCCCCGCAGACATTCAAGTGTAGTGGAAGTAGACGAGTCTGGGGACTTCAAGATTGCAGTAGATAAAACAGTCCAGCAAGCTGTCATTCCACCAAAGAGCAGCTCCAGCCACAAAAGATCAGATGGCTCTTCAGGTAAGTTAGTAGATGGTGGGCATCTTTCAACATACATCCACCTATAGCGGGTATGCCAAAGTGAGGAATAGTGATGATAAGGATAATAATGATAATAATAACAATAATAAAGATGATGATGATGATGAAGATGATGTTGATGATAATGGTAATTTAATGATGATAATAATAATAATCTGTTTTGTTGTTGAATTATAACAATAATAACAATTAATAATAGTAATACTTCTACTACTGATAAAAATGATAACAGTAATGATGATAGTTGGTTCTTGTATAGTAATCATTTCTATTGGACTTGACACTCTTGGCGCTCCACAAATTATTAACTCGGCTTTAGCATAGCTGCCATAATGGCGCTCTAGCATTTAAGAAAAGAATTCCTGCCATGTACCCATTTACCTAACCTGGGTCGAGTGTGGAAAATGTAGATTAACGTATCGTCAGAGGACATTTGTGCCGCATCAAGACTTGATTTGCGAAACATGTGATTCACAGTTCTGCGACTACACTACGACACATTGTGCAGATTGTCATAAGTGTCAGTGTAGTAAGTGAATAATGAGAATGATATGAAATGACCTTAATGGGATGGTGTCTGGCAAGTTCATTTTATTTAGTTGTAATGGAGATTTGAGTTAGTTCATTCCCTCTGCTTGTGTTGGATGGTCCAGAACTCTGGCAGTGTCGATCATTAGGAAGAATATGGGAACCATGAAATTGACATTGTTCAAATTGCATGAAAAAAGCTACATAAAAGCGTAGTTGCCTCTTGGATTTATTATGGCAATATCATTCTTTCCACTGTAATGGCCAGGAACCTCAGAGTCCTCTGACCAGAGAGGCAACGTACGGATCCATGAGGTCAGCATGCGGGTCGGACTGAAGAAGAGTAAGGACTTGTCTGAAGCCGTAGCCGTTGCTGCAGCCAAAGGCAACACACAGAATGTCCGAGAGATTCTGAAAGGCCATCCAGAATGGGTAAGTCCACCATGAAACCATTTTCTGATGGTGATTTTAGCCTATTTTTTAATGTGTACTAGACAAGCAAGTGCTATATGTTGAAATTTGCTTGAAAATGCAAGGCAACATGTAGCCGTTGCTGCAGCCCAAGACAACGAACAGCATGTCTGAGAGATTCTGAAAGGCCATCAAGAATGGGTAAGTCCACCATGAAACCATTTTCTGATGATGATTTTAGCCTGTCTTTAATGTGTACTGGACGACTAAGTGCTATATGTTAAAAGTTGCTTGAAAATGCAAGGCAACGTGTAGCCATTGCTGCAGCCCAAGACAACGAACAGCATGTCTGAGAGATTCTGAAAGGCCATCCAGAATGGGTAAGTCCATCATGAAACCATTTTCTGATGGTGATTTTAGCCTGTTTTTAATGTGTACTGGACGGGTATGCTTGAAAATGCAAGGCAACGTGTATATCGCTGCAGCCCAAGACAAGGAACGGAATGTTTGAGACATTCTGAAAGGCCATCAAAGATCTTTAATGTGTCCTGGACGAGTACCATAAGTGCTATATGTTGAAAGTTGCTTGAAAATGCAAGGCAATTAACGTACAGAATGTTACAGAGATTCTCAAAGACCAACTTGAATGGGTAAGTCCCTTCATATAATCTTAGGCCATTTTCACATGGTAATAGAAGTTTAAAGACCTGTCTGAAGACGCAGCAATTGCAGCGACCGAAGGCAATGGAAAGAATGTCTGGGCGATACCTAAGGAACATACAGGATAAGTTTACTCCATATACCATGTTTTGGTGATGATTTTGGGTTGTATTCTTTCCCATTTCATTGGATGCAAACCATAGGAAGATGAAGATTACACAAAGTGTATTTTTCATTGTCTTCCTGACAATATATCATTGAAATACTGTACATCATGGACCTCCAGAATCTCCACAAAAACAGAGAACTGATGCACAAGGACCCAACAAATGTTATCACTGCCCCTTGTTTACTGTTCTTATCTATCAACATAATTATGATTATTATCATCATTGTAAAATACAGGTTAATTCCCCATGCGATGAGAAGAGCCCTCTACAACTAGCCGTTCACGGAGGTTTCATGGATGTTGCCAAGTTTTTGATAGCGGCCGGCGCTGATCTAGATATGACAGATGAAGATGGAGATACAGCTCTCATGTTAGCTATTTATGGGTAGGTTCTGTTATGTCTTTCGGATGGTGACGTTAAAGGTCGGTCCTGAGATGTAAATAAGCATATTTGATTGATACACGTCTGTAGAAACCCAATTACACACACACACACCAAACACCTCCCCTTGTAAAAAAATACCATAAATTAACCATGGTTTGATACCATGGTTACCATGGTTCTTATGGTGGATGGGATTTTGGACAAAGAACCATTACCATGGTACTTTTTTATAAGGGTGGCAGAAAGCTGTTACAATATATTTTTACTTTCTATCTACATATAATGTCGCAAAACTCAAATACACTGTATTAAAGACACCTGCATATTTGAATTCAATTCAATTCAATTGTTTTCATCTAAATTAATATATTGAATATATATTATACATATATAAACAACATAAACAGTAATAAGCGATGACTAAACACAGATGTTGACATAATGTAGACATTAAAGTATTATGACACATAGCAGGAGCACTAAGAAAGAGTAAAAGGAGACAAAGGATGATATAGGAAGAAGGACAATAGTTTATGGGGGGATAGAGGAAGAAAAACAGCAGACCAATATTTGATCGTATTTTAACATATGGCAGGATGAAAATACTGCAAGTTTTCATCCTTCTCTCTTAAAAAAACTCTCAACGTTTCTAATGGAACGATTAGATATTGGTGTTGTGCAGTAACCTGGATCAGCTAGAGACTGTTACAGGTACTCTTTAGAAATTTCATTCTGATATCAGTCTGAAATATTATGGACAACAGGATTTCCAAAAAACTCTTTTGGAATAAGATAGGGGGAAAATTTAGATTGGTTGGTTGTTGTACTTGTTTGTTTTCCTTATGACTTCAAATATTCTCAATTGACAATTAACAGAGCGAAATAAATTTAGTTGAAGATTCTACTTTGTTCTTTCCATTATCATGATAAATTTATTGAACATCTTAGAAGTTTCTCAAACTGGTTGGCTTGCTTTTTCACTTTACCATTTCTTCTGTTTCTTTTGCAGCAACCATCCAGATATTGTCAAGTATCTGCTTTCCAAGGGAGCAAACATCAACATCGTCAATAATGAGAGACGTTCAGCACTCCATCAGGCTGTGACAAGGTGCTACATAGAATGCATGGAGGTGCTCCTGGCACATCATTGCGATGTGAACATACAGGTAGGTGTCCTGCATGTATTTTGGGTTTTTTTCTTTCGATGAAGAGTGCCTCATTAAATATTAAAGGGACTTGGTAACATTGTTAAGATGAGAGATAATGGCGCTAAGGTAGTGACTTCAATGATAGATGTACAAATAAAGACAATCTAAAAATTTGAGTGAAAAGGGACCATTATTCATGGTACAAATAGGGAAAAACTGATCTGATCGATTCCTTAATTCTCCCAACCATATTATTAAAATTTAATTACATTTTAGGTGAATGGAAATTGTCACAAAGCAATAAAATAGCTCTACATTCCATTCCGGACATTCAAGTGTTGACAGATTTTTTAAAGCCTGTTTTATGTCTTTTTTCATGGAAAAACGGTTGGGTAAATTCAATAATGGTAGGGAGAATTTACTGTTAATCACTGTTAGAGGGTGTCATACATCAACCTTTTCAAAGAAAACCATAGATATTTTCGTGGTTTTAGAATTTTTTCAGGATTTTTTGCATGTCAGAGGGTTAGTACAGTAGAAGGAATATAGTAAGTAACATTATATACAAAAATTAAGCAATTTTTTTTCATCAACCTTCAACAATGTTACCAAGTCACTTTAAGGTGCACTGTATATTTCACCAAAATATTCAGAAAAATACAGACTTAAGCTTGTTTTTTATAAAAATAATAAAAATAATATTTATACAGCACTTAATACTTATGTTTCAAAGTGCTGTACTATTTTTTTTTGTTCTATGTTTTTTGTGGTATAGACCAACCGTTATTTTGTGGATTCCATGACTACTACGAACATAATTGCTTATTTTAACATTTGTTGTTGCCTTGTACGAAAGAAGGAAAACAGAGAACATGCAGTGCATTAACTAATTAAGGCCTTAAAGGGATTTGGTATAACTTTGCCTCAGATTCTTAAAAAAAAACCTGGATTAAGGTCATGCTCATGCTGCAATCATAATTATAAACCTTTAGGCCATACATGATTCCCATGACTTTTACAAGCCAATCGCCTGTCTAATTATCAAGATATCTAAGATTGGAATTAGAAATATAAGAATTTGTTTTTATAACACTATAGTCTATCAGAAAGAATAATATCGGTCACTCAAAGATTTTTACTTTTTTGAGGCACTTCATAATCATTTTAAAGGGCAATTTTTTTTAGGGCTTCAATATTACACCATATCACAGACACCGATAACACATAGGGCCATGCATCTCAGATTTAACATTGTTAAACGATGCCTTTAAGAAAACTCTTGACCGCTTTCGGTTGGTATAACATACAGGATAACTTCGGTGACACAGCCCTCCACGATGCCATCAGCGGTCAGAGCAATCCTGTCCTGTCTCTTCTCCTAGAGAATGGAGGCATAAACTTCAAACTGAGTAACAAGAGACAATTCAATGCTCTTCAGTGGGCAGCCATGAAAGGCAATCAAAAGTGAGTATGTTTGCTAGGGTCTGTGAGAGAGGGGGGTTGGATGAGGGTGGGGCAGGGGGAGGGGGAGGCTCATGGGGCTTGAACATTCCTTTTTTTTCTCTTCCAAAAAGATTTGATGCCCATGAAATTAACAACTCCATGGTTTGGCACTTGGACTCATTTATGGTATCCCCACTTATGGATGATGATGATGATGGAGATGTCGGTGATGATGATGATGATGATGATAATGATGATGATGATGATGATGATGATGATGATGATGATGATGATGATGATGATGATGATGGTGATGATGATGATGATGATGATGATGATGATGATGATGATGATGTGGTGGATGAGGATGATGATGATGGTGATGATGGCGGTGATGATGATGTTGATGATGATAATGATGATGATAATGGTGATGATGATGATGATGTTGATGATGATAATAATGGTGATGATGATGATGATGATGATGATGATGATGATGATGATGATGATGATGGTGATAATGTTGATGATGATGTGATGATGATGATAATAATGATGATGCTGATGATGATGATGATGATGATGATGATAATGTTGATGATGATGATGATAATGTTGATGATTATGATGATGATGATAAAGATGATGATGATGATAAAGATGATTTTGATGATTATGACGATGATGATATTGTTGATGATGATGATGAAGATGATGATAATGGTGATGATGTTGATGTTGATGATGATGATGATAATAACGATGATGATAATGAGGAGAAGGAGGAGGAGGAGGAGTATGATGATAATAACAGTGATGACAGCAACAACAAGAACAATGGTAATGGTGATGATATATCTATAATCTAATACAATGTATGCATGCACAGCCCAAAGACTNCTGCCGATCGGGAAGACCGTCTGCACTACTCATTACGTATGCAAGACACGTAAATTCTTGCATACGTGCTGAGTAAAATAGAGGGTTTTTGCACCAGCTGCGGTCTGACTGCATGATTGATCAATTGCTTGGTTTATTGATTGATGGATTGATGGATAGATGGGTTAAATATTTATTTGATTTACTGATTGAGCAATAGATCGATTGTTTGAGTAATGGCAGTTCTGTTTCACAAAGTGATGCATATTTACTTCATGTAGTACATGTAGTCACTCATATCATCGCATATATATATACATATAGAAGTTACCTTGTACCTTGGGATATCTATAGAGGTGGACATCTACTTGTAGATATCGTCTTTACATGATAAACATTTCCACTTCATAAAGGTAATACAAAGTTTTGGAATGGGGTCATGAATTTGGTGAAAATGAACATATTGAAAGCATATGTGATCCTACAATATTCAGTGATCATTGTAAATAATAAACTCTTTTTGTTGTATAGCACCCTCTCAAGGTCAAGATATTAGTTAAGCTATAAAACGATGTTTCTTGAGTAAAATCAGTCGATTAGCTATTCCTGTTTTGAAATAATTTATCACAACTACATATTCTAAGATTTTCATGGTCGGAGCTACCAGTCAAAGGCGCTATTTGAAAGTTATCAAAATTTACAGAGAGCATCGGTAAATTTTTCTCGAAAGCAGAAGTGTTTTAGGGGTTAAATTTTCTAGTGCTTATATTACATCAACAGGGGGATCCAAATATATCAAAGTTGTAAAGAATCAGTAACCACCCAATTTTCAAAAATTTCCCAAAACTGTGTATTACCTTTAATTTTCCTTTTTTTTTTCTTCTCCAGGGTGAGTGCAGTGTAGATGACTACACATTGGACCATCAGACTCCGCTCCTATTGGCCGTCAGGGCGGGTCACATCGAGACCCTGGAGGTGCTTCTCAAGCTGTGGGCCAATGTTAACTTGCCCGATGCTGACGGAGACACCAGCTTGCATGTCGCCCTCTTGAGGCAGGTCATATTCCCAGATGTTACCGAAACGTTTCTTCTTGAAAAGGTTAGTTAATTACGAAACGTAGTAGTGAAAGGCTGCATCTAACTGGCAATGATGTTGTCTGGTTTCTAATAAGGAGATGCAATATACACTACATGTATATGCGTCCATCCACAGAAGTGGCATCAAATGAATATGTGGTAACATTGCATGGAAAATTATGGTGCTTTAATATGTACAATTTGTCAAGGTCCAGATGACTACCCCTCCCTCCAAGACTGTCGTCATTAGACAAGTACAGTACCCCCTCCTTCTTCTGAAAATTACACAACTTCCCCCC
>BEXV01000900.1:132705-144454 GCA_003118195.1 Hemicentrotus pulcherrimus
GGGGGGGGGGGGAGTGGAGTAGTTGGGCGATTGACCTGCGGATTTGTTTTCCATATCATACCAAATTTGTAGCAAAATGAACATCAAAGATCGATTGATGTATCAATAGATTTTTGGATTTTTCTTTGCACTCTTGTTTTCAGATCCGATCCAGGATTCCTGATCAGTCGGTGGCAACCTCTGGTCTTGCCTTAGCCTGTCTTTTGGTCGAGTACAAAGCAGATCTATGCCATGTGAACAACAAAGGCCAGACTCCTCTCGACATAGTCCCAGATACTAAGATTCATGCGGTGCTCAGGCACTTCGTTCCAGCAGGAGGGTATGTAGATCTGCCATTATCAAGAAATTGCAATAAATGTATATACTGATGCAGGATTATCGTGCACAAGATTTAAAATAGTATGGAAATGGAGTGTGGCCCTGTTTTTCTTTTGCACTGTTTATACTGTATGAGACATTTGTATTTAAAAAAATCATATGTATGAAGTTTAATATCAACAAACGATGTAAGAATGCTCTATGCATGTAAGTATATTGCTATCTACTTGGGCAGACCCCAGGAAAGCTCCTATTGTCATAAACAGTAGCTGTCAAAAGGTGATTGTTAGTGCATGATGATGATGATGATTTACAGCATTGGTATGGCGCCATATATCCGTTTAAAAAAACATTCAAAGGCGCGAGCTCCTCCAATAAAGTTAGCATTTAAATGTCTGAAGGAAGTTGTGAGTTTTGAGTGAAGCTTTGAAGTGGTCTAGGTTGTCAACTTCGCGAATAGATGATGGGAGGGAATTCCACAGGCAAGGAGCAATAGAGGTAAATGCTCAGTCTCCATATCCCTTGAGATGAGTGAGATGAGTGATGGGCATCTGGAGAGTAAGGCCAGATGAGCGAAGTCAAGGGCGACGATGACGGCGCTCGAATAAAGATGACACACACACAACTTGACTTGATATATATGTACTCCTCCTGAAGCTGTCATGAATGTAACTTTATCTTCCTCCCTTTCCTCTCTGTTCCTTACTCTCTATGCCCTTTATTCTATTTTTCTTCCTTCCTCTCCTAATTTTTATGCATGGCTTCATATTGTTTGTATTCTTATTTTCATTTTTGAGAGGACGTCACTTCAATATTACCATGTCATTATCATGTACTAAAGTTATGAGATTGTAAATGTATCTATGTTCATGTATAAAGAATAAATATACATAAATTCAAATCTGATCAAATCAAATCAATAATGATACCAATCACACAATTGCAAAGGCTTGTGTAAAATCACCCAAAAGGCAAGTTCAGTTGACTTGTTTTTATCATCTATTCAAATTGTACTATGTCTCATGCTCTGTATACGATAGCTCTGCAGGTGATTTCTAACTTCAAACAGAACCAAACACTAAACTTTTTACTATATAACCCTCTAACGGGAGCCACAGTTTCTGTTTTCCCGTAGGGGTCCTGGATATACAGGTTTAACTGTACTTTGATTAATGTTAATTTGACAGAGATGTCTTCGAAATCATTGCTATTGTCAGGCTATTGATGTCATTGCATGTTTTATGATTTCTGTTCTGCTTTATAATCCTAAGGAGTTCTGGACGGCTAGGTGACACAGGAAGTCCTGAAGCTGCACCCTCTAGTCCAAGAGATGGCTTTGCTAAGTCGCCGAGACAAAATGAAACTGACCAAGAGCGAGCGCAACGGGAGAAAATAGAGTATTACGAAGGTCAGTTAGGAGGCACACGTCCAGAGCCAGAGGGTAGGGATAACCGGTTTGCAGATTCGGGGCCATGGGCCAGAGGATATGGAGAGAATCGGGATGAGGGCACGGTAGCTGGTGGTTGTAAGGAGCCCCAGAGAAAGGTGGATGGTGGTGGAGCAGGGACAGGGCGGGATTTGCACATCCAGCTGCAGCTGGATAAAGAAAAGCAGTGTCGTCTTGCACCGTCTTGGAGTATGCCTGGAAGTGAGGATGTTGCTGTTGATCCTGCACATCGTCATGGCGACGATGACTGTAGCCAGACTCCAGTTCACATCGCTAAGCAACAGATGGAGGAGATGCAGATTGCTGATCCTGCAGATGATTCAGCAGCCCACCATCTTGAAGACAACCGTAGCCAGATACCAGAACACATCAACAAGCAAGAGAGACAACTTTTGGCCCATCAGCAAGCGCTTCGTGGTCCTGATGCAGTTGCAATTGCAGGTGATGATAACCAAAACCGCATCACAGGACAGGATCTAGATCATATTGCTATGCAAACAAGGAAAGAACGTCAGTTCAATCCCATTCGACCAGCCCCGCCCGGAGACGCTCAAGATGCCCCTTCACCCCTCCGTCATCCCCTCCCGCAGCTTGACCTGAGCCCACAATGGCAACCGTATCAGCATCATCAGCCAGCTCCAGATGCCATGCCCTCCCCCATCTCGATCCAGTCTACCCCTACTCCTACTAGCCTGCTTCCCAACCTTGCTCGATGTCGGCTCGATGGCTGTGATCGCATTGCTGATGCCCAGTTTAAACCCTGTGGCCACATCATTGTTTGTCGTAGATGCTCTGACTGCTTCAAGCTTTGTCATGAATGCAAGGCAAGTACAGGGGACGTTTCACAAAGATCCTAAGTTGAACTTATCTCTAAGTTGGACTTAAAAATTATGGAAAGCCGTTTGCATCTTTGAAAATATGTTGTTATAAGTTATTCTAAAAGGCTTAAAATGTTGATTCAAATCTTTCACATTTTCTATTATCAAGGGGATTTCATTTTCTTGATATGGAATTTATGAAAAGTTTAAAATACTTGAATTTTTGCTTTAAATATATTTTATTTTATGGTTACAAATGGCTCTCCATAATGTTTAAGTCCAACTTGAAGTTAAGTTCGACTTAGGATCTTTGTGAAACACCCCGCTGAAATCACTTTAGTTTCCCTACCACTGCATCAGTCGATAAGTGAGATGGAAGCTGGGAGTGCATATAGTTAGGCTGTACATGTAGCCTGCACCTCCAAATCCTGGTCTGATCTGGCTCATAAACTTAATAAAGTCCTTACCCAGTTCCTAATTGGTCTGGTAAATCGTTAAAGAAATCAGCAAATCCATCCAAGTTTTTGCACCATTAAATGTTGTTCCTTTCCTTCAATGGGATTTGCAACATACATCTGAATTACAATATTTTACTAGGCAGATATGTAGATATACATACAAAAATATTAGAAAAATACCATTGCTTGGTGTTAAAAGATAACAATTTGAGGGTTCAGTGACACAATGACTTAACTCCATATTTTGCCAAAATGAGTATTTGATATCAAAATGTTAAAAAAAATGTGGGCTTTCCAGGAAACACAAAGACTTAATTCCACCCAACACCCCATTGAAGTCAATTGGTGGTGAAACATAGAATTAACTCCTTAAGGCCCTCAGTGACACATAAACCAAAATGGAGTTGCAACTTTGTGTCACTGACCAATCCATATAATGAGTTGTTCAACAGCTGGACATCTGTTAATGAGCATGATTCAAGATTTAGTCTGGTTTGTGTCTGACTCAGCTCAAACTGGTTGTGCATCCAATCTAGAACACTATAGATACCTTCAAAGGTTTCACACATTTAAAGTACAGTAAATTGACATGGTCTTACTACCACAGCATCAGTCAATAAGCACATTTGGAGTGCATATATGTGCACTATAACATCACTTAATTATACAATTACAATCTGAGACTAATCTCAGATGAGACTAGCGCAAAATGGTGTAGTGATTATGTACTTGCTAAAGGTATCATGCACACAAATTGTTGTGAAACCAATTTGTTTGTCTCTAAATTTTAAAGTTTGCAGATGAAATATGCCATCTCAAACGTAAGAAATTATTATATGTGTGATTTCTTGTGAGGAAAATTCTAATTTATTTTTGTTTTTCTCTTTGTAAAAATCAGAAACCCATAGAGACTATTTCGCAGCTGAGCCGACACTATCCAGCATTTTCCAACAATGATCCTGACATGGGTCAACAAACACCTAGAGCAAGAGGTATTTACTTGATGATGATGATGATGATGATGATGATGATGATGATGATGATTCACAGCATTTGTATGGCGCCATACAACTGTATATCTGTATATAATATCTCCAATAAAGTTAGCATTTAAATGTCTAAGGAAGATGTGAGTTTTGAGTATAGTGGTCCAGGTTGTCAATTTCGCGAATAGATGATGGGAGGGAATTCCACAGACGAGGAGCAATAGAGGATAATGCCCGGTCTCCATATCCCTTCAGTATTTATTTCAGTATTACTTTTAATTCAGTATTACTTGTACTTCAGTATATTACTTCGGTATTGAACACACATGGCATTGGCGTATGGCAAGGAGAAGGGCACCGGAAAACCCAATCTGGCATACTAGTACTTTCAGCGCCCCTTAAATGTGCCCCAAGCATTTTTAGACCCCCCCCCTTTTATTATTGGCTCGATTTATTCAAAACTTTTGGCATTTAGTTCATCTTATTTTTCTGCTTTCGTAAATGTGAACCTAAGGGTTGGGTTGCCCTTTAATCTATTGTAGTATCAAATGAATTTATATTTCTTTGTATGCGATGAGGAACATGTATCTGTGGAAATTCTGCATTTATTGACATTATCACAGATAACATGAACAGGATGTGGGTGTCATTTTCAAGGTTTTTCCATTAATAATAATAATAATAATAATAGGCATTTCTATAGTGCTGTCTAGCTAGAAATTCTATTCCGAGGCACATTTATTATTACCCGGGCTTTAGCCTAGCTGCCATTACAGCGCTCCAGCGTTTTAGAGGAATTAATTCCTGCCAGGTACCCATTTACCTCACCTGGGTCGAGTGTGGCAAATGAAGATTAATGCCTTGCCAAAGGACATTAGTGCCGTGTCGGGGATCGAACCACTACCTTTGAATTTCAAGTCAAGTGCTTAAACCACTCGACTACGATACATTGCGGCATGAGCTAAATCCAGGATTTTGTTTCAGAATCTGAGACAAAGCTTCCCAATCCCTTTAAAGCCCTGTTTACTCAAACAAAATTACAGCAGCAGAATAAATCCATTCTTCATTTTTGTTTCACAGCTGTTGCTGCACAGGATGCAACGGGAGATTATCCATCGGGGGCAAGAAGAAAGATCTTTGACCCAGATTCTGAGTTGACCAAGTCCATCCTCATCCAGAAGAATCAGAAATTGGAGGAAGAGGTGCTGTGCCCGGTCTGTATCGATCGAAAGAGGGAGTTTGTCTTCATGTGTGGACATTCGGTGTGTGAAGATTGCTCCCATTGCATCAATGATTGTCCACTCTGTAGACGTCCCATTCTCAAGAAAATTAAGATGTATTAACGGATTTAAGAAATATGCTCCAGTGCCATTTGCTCCTGCTCTAACCAAATTATTGAATTCAACCCTGGACCAAACGCTATACCTTACCCTAACACTACGTCTTTGACGAAATAAAGACGAGAGGTTGTCGCCGGAGAAAATGTTAGAATGTTCTTGCTCAGTCGCAATGTGGACTTTCAAAACTGCGTTAAGCAGAGTGCAAAGCGTATTCCTTGTCTGTAACGACGCCGTTTGATGATAGTACTAATGATTATTGATTATAGGGACTTTTATGGTGATGATAATCTAGAATTTGAATTCCAAGGCACACAAGGAAAAGATTAAGATGACATCACCTATGTGTTCAGCATTGATATAGAAAGAAAGACAAATATTAATCTTGGAGTTGTAATTTTCGAAGGAAGTAAGAAATGTAGTAGTTTTCTACTCCACTGGTCATTTAGTTCTACTGTCAAACCTGCTTTAGCGACCACCTGTATAGAAAGACCATCTGTATATATAACACCATATCTCCATCTCCCTTTTATAGGGTTTTTCATTGAAACCTGTACTAAAGGAACCTGTACATAAAGGCACCTGTACATAAAGACCACCTGCCTAGAAAGGCCACTTTCATGTTTCCCTTGAGTGGTCTTTATATACAGGTTTCACTGTATAATAAGAATGCCACATTCATGTACAAGAAAGCCATTTTGCTGCAGTCAATGAACATCATCATAGCAATGTCTGTTAGATGAATTTGTGATTTAGGAATGATTACATCTAATGTTTTCTTTTCGATTTTCTGATATCTTGCCATAAACTTCTGCACAAGATTGCCAAGTATAATACTTAAATGATAGGAATATATATATATATATATATATATATATATATATATATATATATATATACGATAATGGTGTAAAATTTATGAAAAAAATAATTCTATTAAACTTTTACTACATGTACATGCATGTATAAAATCATGTAGTAAGTACTTGTTTTACACAGCATTTTTTGCAAATTATATTCCCTTAGGTACGGTAACCATATTTGTTTTTACAAATGTTTTGAATGAAATAATTGACTCAATGGGGTTATTTTTCTATTCAAATTATTACCTCTATCTGTAGAGGAGTTAGTATATGGGATCTGTTGGTTTATATTGTAGTTCCAACTATTTCAGAGATATCAATGATTTTGTTTTTATGTGACCATCATCTAAGGGATAATTATCGGCATCATTTGCGAATTATAATCTTAGGTATAAACCTTTATGCATGTATTTATAAATGCTTAGAATGAAAATGATAGTTCAATGGATTTTTTTTTTAAATATTTGATTTTGATGCCTCTGTCTGAAGAGATGTTTCTATATCAGATCAGTTGGTTAATCTTGAAGTTTTCACAATTTTAAAGAATTACCTTTGAAGTCATGCGATCATGATGTCAGAATTACAACTCATGGTATGAAATAAATGATCGGGGTGTGAAAGATGCAGTACTATTAAGCATGATGATTGTACTATGCAGTTAAAGTATTCCAATTACTTAAAATTAAAGAGATTTGCAAATTTAAATATACTCCAAAAGTGACTTTGGAGTAAACTACTCAACGCACCTGTACATGCTTGCATAAATAGGGCCCGTATTGAACCAATTCCGACTGTGGTTCCGTGTGTGCGGTTTTATGATATTTTGTATTTTCTTCATACCTCTTATCAGGTAGCCCTGCCTCAGAATGTTGGATGAAGTTTGTTTCGGTAGATTTTATACATTTTTGTCTGTACACAAATATAGTGAACAGTAAAATTCAAGTGTGCTCTTTGGCATATATACATGTATTACTTTCCCTAATAATTGTTGAATTTGAATTCAAGTAAGCTTGTATGAGCTTTACATAGTCTTTCGAGTCTGTAAATATTTTATCATTTTTTTAATTTAGTACCATCCATGATGGAAGTGTTCTGTGTGATCTTTTATAGTTGTGGTTAACCCTTTCAAGACAGGATTTTTTTATTTAGGGCTAAATTGATCACATATTGTTCTTCAAATTAGCAACATTGATATTTTTTCTTCATTTGCTACATTGTTTAAACACTATGTGGTATCTCTGATAACAAAAAACATGGTCAAGGATGTTGTCAAAAAGTTGAAGAATCACCAATTTTGATTGAAAAAACAACAACTTTGAAACTCTCAACATGTAGCCAATTTAAGGATTGTAAAGCTTATTTTAATTTTTAAAAAAAATTCCTAGCATCAAATGCAGAATAGTCATGAAACCAAAATGGATGCTACATGTATGTGTTCAGAAATGTTTGCCCTTTCTACTCATTTGCGGGTGGCATTTTTTGAGGGCTCTGTATCTAAAAATATTGAGCCAAACCTCAAAATGTGGCATTATTGTCGTGAAAGGTTTGATTATTGATTCAATAATGCAATTATTTATTGTGAAAGCATAAGGATTGCAACATGGTATATCCATTTGGGGAGGCGCGATGGCTCAGTGGTAGAGCAGTGGTCGCGAAACCGAGAGGTCCTGGGTTCAAAACCAAGTCAATAGAGACCTTTGGTCAGGCATTGAATCCTCATTAGCAAGTCCCTCAGAGAGGACTTAGTGCCGTCGGTCCCCTTGTTGCTTACTTGCAAGTATATACTTTCTTTTTGAGTAGTCGGGTGAAACAATCATTGATCATGCACGATAACATGTGTTCCTTTTGCCACACTTGTCACGGCAGGTTCAAAAGCCAAAAGGGTTAATCAATCAATGCAAATTTGAATTTATTTTATGTTTTGTTTCCACATCTCCATTTTAGAAGTATGTATAAAGCTTGACAAAATTTATGTGAGAACTATAAAATGGTACAATGGTAATGTGCTGAAAGTACTATGAAATAATTTGCCTTGATGCATATTCTACCAATTAAGTTATGCCCAACCGGGCCCCGTAACACAGAGCTTAGCAACTGATCATTTGATTGATTTTTACAATTGATTGCACATAGTGTTCAATGCAATCAATCACATAAATTAATTGTATGATCAATTGCTAAGCTTTGTGTTACGGGGCCCTATAGATCTGGCTTCACATTTAACAAATGGAAAGATTACACCTTGGACTATTAAAACCTGATTTTGAACAAAAGCCTAAACCTGTAGAATCAGGTTCGAATTTAAGTAGAAAACGGGTCGAAGAGAATAATATTTTGTTTGTGCATATCATTACCAATAGGTTTTCCTCTTAATTATGACACTCAGTTTCTGGTTTATATCATACCTTAGAAATCATACCTTGAAAGTGGGCTTGAAGTAGTGTACAAAACGTTCTTGCCTCTCTGCAACCATGAAGATACAGTCAAACCTATATTAGTGGCAACCTCTGTATAAAGATCACCTGTCTAAAGTGACCATGCATCTTGTCTTTCCCTCCAGAGAGAAAAGTGTGTTGGGTAAAACCTGTCCGAAATGGCCACTTTTTGTTTCCCTTTTATAGGTGGCCTCAGTAGGCAGGTTTGACTGTATATACTATATGTAAGGCTCTACGCAGCTGTTGAAGGTCAGGAGTCAAATTCTTCACTCCTGGGGGTTGGGGTGGGGGTGGGGGGGGGATTTCACAAAATTGTCATCAGTGACTAATGACAGTTTTTGTTATAAGCTACTGAAATCCTTGCTTCTGATTGGTTATCAGCAGATTTGTCACCAATTTTTGTCATTTGTCATTGAAAAAAAAGGCTTTGTGAAACGGGCCCCCAGGTAGAGATTTTGATACGGGAAGGTTTCACTCTGTAGTGTGTATGCTTGGTGAAATTTTACACAACCATAACCATCTTTTTTTTAAGGATTTTGAACAATTTGTTATCAGTTATGTGCCTTTCCTAAAGAGAGGATTTGTTTGTGTAATACTATATTTCAAATAATGTTTTGAACTAATATGTATAGTATTTTGAATAACTGAATTGAATAGTGGATGCTGTGTATAAGTGAGAATATAAATTTGAACAATGTGAATGCAACTCTTACTGCAGATAAGTAATGAATTATGTGTTATATAGTACGAATATATGTGGTGGACATGTGTCCTAAATTTCAAGTACTACCGGTCCGAGTCCCACCACGGCGCTTATGTCATTTGGCAAACCATTAATCTACGATTGATTGTCACTCTTCACCCGGGGTACCGGTAGGAAGGTATGCATTCCTTCAATGCTGTGATCACCGAAAACGATGGCGTAGCAGAGCCGGTGTAACTAGAGTGCCTTAAGCACCTTGCGTGATAGATATGTGCGCTATAGAGAGATTTCCAATATAATTATTGTCATAAAACAGCCACCATTTTTTTGTTTAAGAGTTCATCATGTTTTATACCGTTCGTTGAGAAGGGCCTTAAAACATTAGACTTAAGGCCCTTTATACAGTAACTGAAGATTTTGACTTTATTTGTACAGCAAGATATATGTGTATATATTATATCTCTATATTATATATAGAGAGAGAAAGAGAGACGGAGACTGAGAGTGATTAAAGGCTCCATTTTAAATATGGCGACTTTAGTGATGTATGAACGAGTATTAAAATACTGTATGATGTAAGATATTAAAACTCAAACTGTGTTGTCCTGTTCTTGATTAACTTTTGTACAGGAATCGGAATGAGATCACTGATAAAATGGAATGGAGAAAAAGTGGAGAGGAAGATAGAGAGAGAGAGAGAGAGAGAGAGAGAGAGAGAGAGAGACTAAAGGCTACAGGATGAATATGGTGAATTTGGTGTTGACCAGAATTCCTATTCAGAAAGAGATCGAGAGAAAACAAGTCGAGAGGAGATTGAAAGAAGGAGATGGAAGTTACGAACACAAAGTGAGAGAGAGAGAGAGAAGGGAAAAAAGAAAAGCTGATGACATTTCACGTTTAGGCCTAACAAATCAAAACAGTGTGGGAGCCGGGAAAAGACAAAATATGAATTGGCTAATACACTTCTGATCGAACTGAAGAAAGAACCATAAGACGTAACCGAGTTTTGAAATTCACGTATTTATTTTGTTTTGTTTACACATCTGATTTTGAGAGACAGATGTAATTCACGATAAGATCATTGTTGATTCAGGGAAAAAATCCCACGGCTTACGTTTTATTTCAGCTAGAATTTCGGGTCGACATTGCATTTATCTAGGAAAATCCTTCCAGAGAGATAGAAGGGGAGATAGTTTTAACAACGGAGTACACATTTGTTATTCACCAAAGAATATAACATACTCTTGGTGTAACTTCTGTTTTTACTTTTATACATCGTCTTTACATAATCTTAACAAATATCAAAATGATGCAATTCTTATACAGCAGTATATTGAGAAAATATAATGTATGTATGACAACTACTTGGGGATAAAAGTTTCAACTTAATATCAAAATGGAAGATGCGAATTGGTCTAGCGGTAATATGTGTGGTACTGTCAGTATCAGCTCTCAGTCATCGCCCACAAACTGGCTCAGGTGACCCAGGTTCGAGACGGAGTCACGTCTTCCGGATGGTGACGTTAAAGGTCGGTCCACAGACGTAAATAATCATATCTGACTAATAAACGTCTGTAAAAACCCAAGTAACACAGTTTTACATACATGTCATCTTAGGAGACCGTATTCGTTTACTACGGTAACACTAATATGGCAGTACAGGTATGTATAAATCATACTATAATTCTACATGATATATAGTTTAATTTGATTATTCAACTGTAAATCTAATAATGATTGCGCTTTGCATAATATCACATTGGCGTACAGTGTAGGACAATTAAATAAACGAAATTATGATTAATATCAGTTATGCGATATAGATTAAGCATACAATGTTGAATACAAAAATAATTCTGACAAGCGTCCAGTTTATACTATTGCCAATTACTACAATTACTGTCTTCAAACATATTTACGTATTGCACATAATTAAGAGAGAGTGGTACATATTAAAACATAAAAAGGGCGAATGGAGGGTGACAAAAATTGAGTCCACATAATCGTTCATTTCAAAAAATCAAATTAATAAACTCGATCACAAATTGGAGCAATGATGATAATAATGATATTCACATATGGTATTCACCTCTCGATATACTGCGGATCATAAAATATGATATTCGTTGTTGATGATGCTTGGCTTAAACTGTACATCAAACTCATGGATGCGCGTAAATAAGTCTAACATAATTATGGGTAGCAAATTACATGATTATACTTACTTTTAGTATTTAGTTCACTCGATTAAGCAAATAAATCACGTATATGGCGTTTTCCATATTTTGATTTCATTGGAAATAACAAACTTATGGAAAACCTCGATCTCAAAACAACGACGGAACGTTTCAAAATATTTTTTTTCTGCTGGAGGGGGGGGGGGG
>BEXV01000901.1:21002-32570 GCA_003118195.1 Hemicentrotus pulcherrimus
CTTACGGGGGCTCCGCCCCTGGGCCCTACAAAGGGCACTAATTAAGGCGGGCCCCTGGATGCTCATCTGACCGTAATTAAATACCTAAAACCCCTGAGCTTCCGGAGGCTCTGCCCCCTGGACCCCACCAAGGGCCCTAAGGCGGACCCCTGGAAGCTTTTCTGACCGTAATTAAATACCTGAAACCCCTGAGCTTTCGGGGGCTCTACCCCTGAGACCCCACCAAGGGTCCTGAGGAGGACCCCTGGATGCTC
Source organism: Hemicentrotus pulcherrimus (assembly GCA_003118195.1). NCBI lineage: Eukaryota > Metazoa > Echinodermata > Echinoidea > Camarodonta > Strongylocentrotidae > Hemicentrotus > Hemicentrotus pulcherrimus. The sequence continues at coordinate 21,257 of BEXV01000901.1, forward strand.
ATCTGACCGTAATCAAAAAAATTAAACAACCTGAGCTTTCGGGGGCTCTGCCCCCTTGACCACACCAAGGGCCTCTAAGGCAGTCCCATGGATGCTCGTCTGAACGCTATTAAATGCCTAAAACTCCTGAGCTTGATGGGGATCAAACCCAAGGACCCCCGCCAATTAGTGACCTGCCATTGTCACAAATAAGGTATAAAAATATGATCACCTGATCGTAATTAAATGGACCTCTGGACCCCGCCAGGTGCCCTAAGACTGCCACCTGAATGCTCATCTGACTATAATTAAATGCCTTAAACCCCTGAGCTTCATGGGGCTCAGCCCCCTTGACCCCACGCCAATTAGTGACCTGCCAGTGTCACAAATAAGGTATTTAAATATGCTTATCTGACCATGATTTAATGCCTAAAACCCCTGAGCCTCCGGGGTCTCCGCCCCTTGACCTTTTTGTTCATTATACCACTGCCCCTGAAAGATGAGTCCCCTGGAATGTTTGCCCCCCCTAATCCCAAACTGGTTCCGGCGCGCCTGATCATTATGATAATTATTCATGCTTTTTAATAACTAAAAATTGTTATAATTATATCAATTTTGATCAGTAACCTATTGTAAGTGGCCCTACAAATTAAGAATGTGGGTTAGGGTTCGGTTTACGTTTAAGTTTTAGGATTAAGGTTAGCACTAAGATTAAGATTCACTTCGACGAGCAATGCGATTGCTCTTTGCTCTTATCGATCGCGTAGATGGCATCTACATCTTTACTTGCCATTCTACGATGAAAGATGAAATTAGCCACGATTTTGAGTATGGTGTCTTCCATTGTGTTATATCAGGGGAAAAATTAAAAACAATCCCTTTCGGATAGGAATCATTTCCTTCAAAGATACTATGTCCCTTTTGCAGCCAACATCAAATTCTGTAGAACTTTGCAGGAATTATAAATATGTCGTGTATGTCCTATCTATGAAATATAAACGTTAGCAGTGTCCTAATATTCAAATTATGCAAGGAAACCCTTAACTTGCTAGACTTCACTGTCAGACACTATTGAGTGACTGACTGGCTTCTTTTCTTCATCTTTGGTAATAACATACATAAAATGAGCTGCAAAGGGTACATGAGCATTTGTCTACATCAATAACCCACTTCTTGTAATGGCCAAAATTAAACTGATTGAATCTTTGCACAGCATAAAACGTCTATTCGACAACTAATAGTCGTTATTTTCCCACTTAAAGACATTTTCAAGCCCCTTTTTGTTTATTGAAGTTCTAAATTATTATTGTCTTTCAAATGCCCTCGGAATTTAACCTTTTCATTTTTTGGCCTGCAAATGGAACATAGTATCTTTAAAATAGGTTTGAAATGATTTAATTTTTGTAAATTAAAACAAAAAATGTTCGTATGTGTGCTCTCACGAAAGAAAAAAAATGTGATTACCCCCTCCCTCACTCTTCTTTACGGATTTATGCCACATCGCCAAAGCCGCTAAATTGTAACCAATTACACCCCCTCCCCCCCCCCCAAACCCCGGAAAGAATGATGAAGAAAAAAAACGTACCTTCTACATATTTCGTAGGGGCGACCTTTAGAGGGCAGCATTCGAAAAAGCCTGTAATATCTGTTGGCAAGGGTACTGTACAAAGGGAAAGCAATTCGTTGATCAAACGGCATGTCAAGAAACACACCGACACCCTGAATGCACCCTTGAATCATATACGATGCATTTCAATGGCAGTATGCTCCCATATTAAAGCAGCTACTTAATTATCATTTACGTTTCAATATCTCGAGTAGAAACTTGAGTAATACTGGTCTAATTAAGGTAAGGTTCCCTATCTTTCTCTCCACATCGACTGACTACCCACGCATTAAAATAAAGGAATCTGAGCGAACGAGGAAAAATACCAAGCTCCACCACAGAAGTGCGTATTAGGACGATTTATGACGATAAAGCATTGATTTGATTTGGGTTACCGAAGCATTTAAAAGGAATCTTCCCCAGTTGAAATGATTTCATTTTCCGTCTGCGAGCACTTTCATCATTTCTGTCCAATAGTATAGTAATAATGACTGCTTTGAGAGACATAGTTGTTTTTATACGCTCAAGGGGAGGTTATAATCGAGCTATTGCCCGAGGCTTGCCGAGGGCATTGTAACCTTCCCGAGAGCGTATAAAAACAACTATGTCTCGAAAATTAAGGCAGTCATTAATACTTTTATATACCGAAAAGGGTCATAGGGTCACATGTGTGACTTACCAATCATGGTAATCAAGTTTGTTTACGCTATCGAGACAGCAGACAGTGCAAGGGCAAAAGGTACATACAAATACGTGTGTGGGTCTATGAACGGGCTGGATTTTTTTGTGTTACTGAAATGTGCTCAGAATTCAAGTAATTCATGTATTAAATGACTATTACAGACAATAAACAAGTCAAAGGTAAGGACAAGAATCAGTGCTTATCAATATAACAGAAATTTTGCAAAACGGCGTAGAATTCAACTTTTCATCCACCAAATGAATTCAAACACTTGCATTATACAATCTTCAATATACGTATCACCGTTATCGCAAACAATAAAATCACAATCTATATCTAGACCTAGATCTACGGCTAATAAGACTAATTCACGTACCCTGTTGGTGTTCTTGCTGTCTAGCGACCACTGATTCGCACACACTGAATTTATGGTATCCGCGCTCGCTCAAACAAGTTTTTTTCAGCAAGACTGACCTATTTTCCCGGTAACTGGAATTTTACCCTCGAACTATTACATGGGTTTTGCATTTTTTCGTTTATTTACGGGAATGGCTAAAACCATGACTGCAATTTCGACCAATCAGATGGCTGGATTTCTTAAGAAATGTGTGTTCCACTGTGTGCATGAATGTGAGTAGCCAGATCCCACCCTCTTAGCCCCTACGTAGAGCGTCTATTACAAACTTAACGAATAAGCACGAGTTTGTTTCGATTGTAAAAACGAGCATTTATTTACAGCAACATTCATGGCAAAACATCTAACTGGAATACATATTCTAAGATGTATAAATTGAAGATAGTATTACAAGAGCAAAGTACTTGTTTTTACACTCAACAGTTATCGAGAGAATATTAGAAATAAACAAAACAGTTAATCGTGCATAGTTTGAGAGACACTGATTAAACAGAAAATGCTTCGAAGAAAATATTAATATTTAGTCTTTGATTAAAATTTTACAGTCAAGTCATAACAATTGGTTGTCCATTATCAATCGATCTGCTCAGATTGTTGCGCTTAAATATTTAACAATATAATATAAACTGAACATCTAAATAAATAATATCTACAATTAAAGTAGGATTCAGTGGTTTGAAAATGGGATGATTTTCAGAAAGCAATATGAAGAAACATATCTTTTAGAATTCGTTTTAAAACACGATGCATGTTACTTTATGTGTAAAAGGAAAGTGCTAATGAATGTTATCGACAAAGAAGGTGANCAATTCACCTGTTACGAATAAAATTGTATTTCAATAGTCAGAATGCAAATTTTTGAGAAGCCATTAATGTTTTCTTACCCAGCAACGACTAATGTATGCACTTTGCATTCTGACTGTCGAAATTATGATGTAATAACAAAGACTTATGCATTGAATTTGATTACATAATACGAAAATGGCCTTGTCTTGAACACCTCATAATTAGTAATGCTATTTTAATGAATATAATTATAATGGAATATATATATATATATATATATATATAATTATTGATCAGTAACCTATTGCTGGTAGTATAGGGCCAAATTTAAAAAAAACATGTTTAGCGTCCTGTTTTTTCGAAAAATAGGAAGGACGAGCCCCTTTTTTCTTCAAAATGGCCGCTCGGTACATTTTCCCTGACAGTCGGGCTATTTTTCAACATGGCCGCCGACATTTTTTAAAATAAGAAATAGATCCATTTTTGCAGTGTTTTATGTTTTTTGTTTTGTTTTTTTTTTAATCAAAAAAAAATATGTCAAAACAAAATTAAAAAAAAAAAATAGGAGGCGCCCCCCCCCCAAAAAAAGAAAGCGGGCGGGGATGCTAAACATGTATATTTTTGTAATGGCCTAGACATTTGATTTGGGATTTAGGTTAATGCTAGTTTTAGGGTTAAAGTTCGCGCTACGTTTAGGATTTAGGTTTAAGATAAGCATTAGGATTAAAATTGTGCTTCCGAATTTTATCACAATAAAAGACTATTTTATGTAGATCTTTTTTGTACTTGGTCAGACCTAAGATTCATTAATATGTTTAAAGTAAGAAATATTCCAAATAACATAACATTACATTTAAGAAAAAAATATTGTTTTATCGAGAGTGGCAAGATGCCGATTTACTAAAAAAAAAATAATTTGATTACAAATGGTATTTGGAATGACTCTATATAATTTTAATTTTTTTTTAAATGAAAGCAAAACAGCTCTTATTTGATTTTAAATATACAAAGTTGAAGAAAGCATTTCCGCAGTGTTGGTTAGATTGATAAAGTTATGTCAATGATTTTTAACATAATGTGATATTTCGAATCTTATAGAAATAGAAACAGGGGATAAAGTGATTTTATTTGTTATGAAAGTGAAATATTATTATCGTTTGTTAATACGTAAGCAGTCAGTAGAACGAAATGTCATTTATTTTGGAATTCCTTTCTAGAATAAGAGAATGACTTTGTTTGGGAGGATGTTTTTTTTAATTTAAATTAAAGCATTTTCGTAATAATAAAGTTAAACAATTTAATTTCAAGATGATTCACAGGTTTAATGCCTCAAAAGAAAACTTATATAACTTGCAAATTGTGAATAATATTTTATGCAACTCTTGTGTACAAGTTGCCTCAACGTTTCACTTTATGTAATATTGCGAGGATGTGACTTTGTTTTGGAAAATAACATGTAATTTGATATTTAACCTATTCCAAGTAGAAATACAAATAAACCAAAAGATAATAGTTATGGGTAAGGAAATAGGAAACATGAAATATACTCTCCTGAATATTATTTTAAGTTATGCGCAATATACAATTTATAAATGTTACATTAAAAAGATTGTCAGTGGTTCCGTTTTTGTCTCGCCTGCGTAGCAAAAAAGAAAAACAAACGCGCCGCTTTGGCCGGTGACGGCAGAGGCGTCAACTTCAAAAATTGAACCTAAGGTTAAGTTTTTGAATTTTTAGTATAATTTTGAAAGTATAAGTTCTCATTCAATGAAACTTGATCTAAAGGGTTATCAAGTATTCCCATTCATGTGAGTAGAATTTCACGTCGCAAAATCAAGGTCAAAGATCATTTCAGGTCAANTTGGTCATCTAAAGAGCCATATTTAGTTTCAAAGAATCAGAGCAGCTTTCTGTAGTAACAGGATTCCCATTTCCATCACCACAATGAATGACAGTAGAGCCGAGGAATGAGGCACAATGCACCAAATTTCATACAAACAAACTTTGCCCCTTTAGAAATATAATCTAAAGATTAAATATTAATTGCAGTTGCTAACCTTCTTAACATCAAAACTAATTTGAAATAATTAAATTGCTTATATTTTTTCATGAAACTTTCAATATAGATTTGTTTCGAATTTGTAATTAAGTTAAAAATGTTTCGTTAAAAAATATGCATGTACCATGCGCATATAAAAAAATCCTAATAAATATAGAACGTCCCTTCTCTAGATAAGTCACTTTCATCATAATAAATGTGCCCTTTTTTCATCTAAAACGTACTGCAATGGCATATTCTACTTAAATGCTAAAAGAAGCGTCTCATTTATATATCTTTCTTTAAACACCATGCCCTTTTGAACTTCCTAGAATACGGTTATAAATTGCCGTTTTTGAAAGAATATTAAGGTTAAGACCATCGAGGAGTTTTCAAACTCTAGACAACCGCGTTTATATTGCCAAATGTCACTCCTGTTAAACAGATACATAATTACCAAACTGCTATGAACGGATATATTTTGTATCACCCCTCATCCTCCCTGAAACAATACATTTCTCACAGACTCTCTAACATGTGCCCCTAATTTTAAGCAATTGAGAGGAATTTTTCTCGAATTTCCCCTAAACTGGATCAATACGCTCGATCGCATGAATAATTTATCTCATTAAGTATCATATTAAATGTCTTATCCATTCCTTCATTATGCAGAATTAGTTATTTACAAAAATTAATAATAACATCTAATCGGTCGCAATGTGACCTCACAAATATTCATTTTTGCCCACCCGCTGTGCTCGATCGCAAAAGGACGAAACCAAACAGAAGATTGATACATGTTGGGGCGTGTGCTGAATGTCAACATGAAGTTGTAGCTGGACAATAAATGAACGATTAAAATAAAAACTGAAACGTATGGTACTTGGATAATCAATCAGTGATCTCGTCAAAACAATTGGATGTCTAATGTCAACATATACACTTTTGTCTTCAACATAAATTGATGACCTCTTTATATGTGCGAAATTAGTTAAATATTATAAAATCTATTTGGTTACATAAGATTCAATAACAGGGAAAAGGCTTTTATGTAATACTGTGGTGATAGCCGATAATGATCATGTAATGCCATTGTACACGAGGTGACATTTCATCGACGAAGGACTAGGTCCGTTACCGAGAAGGTCTTTGACGCATCATGAACTAGTAGAGTGAAATCGTGCAACATGACTGACCGCTAATTGAAAAGTGCATTACTGCTTTGAATTACTGTGTTACGGTTAATTTTCTTAAAAGGCTTGATCAGCGCAGGCCATGGCGCAATCGCACTGACGCCTCGTGTGCAACGGAAATAACACTCTAATTAGATCCTTCATGGTGCAGTCAAAACTTCGTACATATTTTCACCCGACGTCTCGGAGTCTTTTCTACGGAATTCAGATTCAATCTCTCGTGTCCTCTTTCTAACGTCGTCATCACGCTCTAGACTCTCGCGTTTAGCTTCGCGCAATACTTTGAGTGGCTCTTCGTAATTATTCTCAGTCAGCGGTGCGCTGTCCGTCTTCTCCAAGTGCCCTCTCTTCATCGGCGGCAGCTTCGGTGCATGATCGTAATCATGCAGCGAATGGAAGTCGAGATCGTTGGACGACGACCCCGGTCTTTCCTTGTTCGTGTCTCCTCGCTTGACACGTAATGTTGGCGGAGTTTCGAGGCGATGATAACCATCAGGTGATGGCTCAGGTGACGAATCACGTGAACAACGCGAGACCCAACTGACAGGTCTTGTCAGGTGATCATAGTTGCCGTTTCTTTTGGCGACACGACTGTGTCTACTGTAGTCTGGGATGCTTGCACTAGCTGTACATCCGTAATTCTCTTGCCGCATTGGCAAACATAAATTCCCCTCACTGCCGCTCAATCTCCCGACATTTGGAGGTCGAACTGGTAATTTTGTCTTGTCGGGTGTGGTCTCTCGATGGTATTCTAGTTTCTCTCCGCACGCCACCGACACGCAACGTGGAGCGCGTTCAGTCCGCAGGGAGCGCCGTTCGTAGTGTTTCCTCATCAGAGGTTGCGCGCTGGCTGGTCGAAGAAGACGTCCTTCCCCGGGGATGGTTGGGAGCTGTCGTTCGAAGTGACTTGCTCTCTGGTTCCAATAGATGCTAGCATCTCCATCAGATGTCAAGAACACGGCTGAGTGACGCTTCGTAGCAGTGACAGTCGTGGCGGGAGGCACATGGTCTGAAAACAACACAAAGACGCCATTTGTCATAATTTCAATTCTTTCCTGTTATTTTGTATAATCTCCTGAGGATGAAAGGTTTATTTAGGTAATAATTTATTATTTTCATTTATTTCAATGACAGTGTACTAAGACATGCGGTATTTGGGTTTGTAATGAACACCATCAACGCCTTACGATAGGAAATAAAATGAAATAAAATCAATCGCAAAGACTTTCAATAAGTCAACTCAAGAGCAAATTCTTTACCCCATTGCATTGCCTAATGAAATTAATGAGAAGGTTACGTAATTAGTATTTGACATGTTTGCATGTAGAGGTGACGCGTGATACTATCGAAATATCCTTATTTTGAAAGTCTTTTGCCGTTATGTTAGAAGTGAAATCCTGAAATGAAATATTCTCATTCCGATTTTCGAGAAAATATAATACATCATGCTTTTGATGAGTAATTTTATCAGAATAACCTTGATCCCATTCGAATTATGATAGTAACTTTTGCATCAAGGAAAACAAACAAAATCATTACGGAAGTAAATCATTAAAACACGTGTGACTGCACTTTCGTAGTTTTGTCCGAAATTGAATGTTATCATTCATTACTGATTCACTATACTAAGGGATACCGAAATGTGCGATGATCACAAAGTTTCGGTTGCAAATTCAGTTTGTCTGACTGTAAACAAAACAAATATACAGATATCAAGGTTGATATTCACACGACAAAATATCACATTCGTACTCAAAATGAACTCCGTTTCAAAATTATTCAATATACATGTACATATTACAAAATTAAATTTGACAACAGCAATACAGAATAGTTATTGACGCTAGGTCAGTATATAAACCAGCCAAACGGTTCAGTTCGAACCGTTGATTTACTGGATCAATTTATATTCATATTTTCGTATCTATTCATACCAATTACTTCCCACTCGGTCAATTTAGAATGGTAATGTAGTTAGGTATGACTAGTAGACCTGAATTTATGAAGAACTCATAATGAATCTTGCGAAATGAACTAACATTGTCAACAATGTATTTCCTACATAGTGACTCATTCTTTCGAGTTTGATTCAATACAGCGCTCGCATTAAACCCATTCTTCCATTAACTTGGTATTATACTTTATAGAAATAATAAGGCTATTTTTTTTCTTGAAAGCGGTGATCAGTAATGATCATTATGACAGTTTTGTCAATACAGCTGAATCTCGAGAAGTGTTAGAAGTGAAAACTTGAAATAAATCATTGCTCTTACAAACTGTGTAATATCTTTAGGCTGTAAGATTACTCCTTTTGAGAAATTAAATGAAAATGTAACTCAGATTGTTTTGAACATTTGTATTATTCCCTTTTATATCATGTTAAAGTCTGCAAATTTCTTAATACAATCAGTAATGCCCAAACTGTAATGATTGTAAGTATGGGGTGTTTCAGTATGCATTCCGACTGTCAAGTGTCAGACACGTCCCGGTTAGTGACCTTGTTTCGATTTTATGTTGGATATGTTTAATGATTTAATGTTTCTCGAATGGTTTCTTTCTTAATTTTGTTGTTAGTACGTTCAACAAAAGTATAAAAAAAATAATCGTAAAGTAATTCATCCTTATATGACCTTTAACAACAATTTTGGATATTCACTTTATCTTTTATATTTTGGTCTAAAATAAATTTTGGTAAACGTTTCATTTCCTTTGCTATCATGAACATCTTATTCTCCATCGTTTTTAATCGACCAGTATAAACAAAGAGGAGCAGAAGTTAAGGACAATGAATGCAGTGTTTTTTTGGAGTTATATCCTTAGTAGACGGTGAAAATCGAAGAAAAACCACAACAGCCTGACACCTCTTCATTTTGATCCCAAAAGGAGACGTTGGCATGTCTTTTGGAGGATATCATTTCAGACACATCCCCATATTTAAGTGTACTGCGCACCCTAAAGAGCACATAATCATTAAAACTGGTGTCTACATGCAAAGCAGATGGAACTGGCACACGAATACAGCTGCAGTGTACTTATTTACACTGCTTGAAATTATTTTCGAATGAAGAAATAAGGTGAATAGAGCTGCACTAAATAACCATTGACAAAATTTCATCTCTATGCATAACCCAAATGTTTCATTTGACTTTCTACATGCAGCAACAATTGAGAGAACGAAAGAGGAAAGGAGTTATATATAATACAATGTTGTTATTCCTGTATCCGGGCTAATGCTATATAAGCGTATAGCCACCGTCATGCGGGAGGGGCAGTCGAGGCGAATGTGAATACAAATCGAACACAAATAGGACACAAATAGCATTTTTGTCATAAAAATTGTAAGTTTCTCGACAGAAGCACGAAATAACACACACTAAGAATTAGGGGTACATTTGGGGTGCAGATTACGCGTAGTTGGCCGAGGGTACTAATCTGCTCCATATAGGGCGCATATATGGCATGCAACGTAAAATGTGCACCCTTAGGGGTGGAAGTATTTGGAGGGTGCAGAATGTGCACCCCATTAGTCTTTATCAAAGCATTATGAAATTATACTGTAGTTTGAAGATTGATCTGTTCTCAAGTCTGTGTATATATTTCGAGAACAATATAACACAACAATAAAGAATTATACCCCTTTTTATGCATCGTTATTATTATTCCATGAGAAATCATGGACTATAAGTTTTATGAAACAAGTTTAAGTAAGTCAATCTTTTGCAGAGACTATTAATTCCGTTCAACTGCCGAGTTTAATGAGCGAGTTCGTAGCTAGAATCTGCGCATGCGCGAAAAATCCTCCGTTACCTTTCCGCTGGGTCAATTGGGATAAATATTGGTCGGTGCTGTGCTTACACACAACAGTGGATGGGGAATGTAAGCATTTATCAGTGTTTATCACGTTCTAGATACGAGTTGTTTACACCATGACATCATTTCTTTTCCACAAATCATCTTGAACAGGTAACTGGATATATTTTCCTTCTTTTCCTTTTGTTTTGTACGTGGTCAGCAAATGATATAGTATTTTTCTTCTTTACAATCGGCAGTTGCCTCCACAGAGGCGAAAGTATGCCGTGTCCCGACTGTTGCCCCATCCAGTATATTTTGTGTAAGCCGTCTGCTTCGCATGGCAATCGTTAAAAAAAGGTCGTGATTCGATCTGACTTTGAAATTGAATAACCAGTGTTAAGAATAACCCATATGAAGGCTCTTCCCCTGCTAGTTCAGCCTATATATCACTTAAAGGAATTATGGCCTATACATAAACCTACCTGCTTACGCATATTTTGTTTGTTATTTTGCCTGATCATGTTGATTGAACTGAAGTGAAGAAAAAGAGTGACTAGATCTAGATCTCTAATCTATGTTATCGAAACAAAAGACATTGAGACCGATTTGTATTAAAAAATGTATACAAACCGTATAACAAGGACTAGACTTCTAGTTATGCCTGTCCATGGACTAGAATAAGTAGTTTCACTTCACTTCCTGTTAAAATTCTTTCAATCAATGAATGCTGCCACTGTGCCAGCTGTAAATTCACCTTCATTGTCCTGCTTGCCCAGTGACATTATAAGCAGTGCTGATGTCTTCTTGGCAATACCAATGGGCT